>QYTT01092219.1:18408-36426 GCA_006980735.1 Dasypogon diadema | reverse complement strand
GCTTATCGTACTCGCCAACCTTTTCATTATAAATATACACTGTTGTACCGTCATCAGACCCAAAGCGGTCTGCAAAATTTCAGCTTGGTCAAATTTCAATCACTAAATTCGACCCAAACATGATGTCGAATATAAAATAAAACCATTGAAAAAGGGGCAACACCGCAAACATAAATTAATAATTCACCTTCTAAAAAAGGTGTTGTAAATGAAAATTGACAGCTTGTTTCGATGTACATGATACACGATTGATTTTCCTTTACACAGCTGGAAGAAAGGAAAAGTACAATAGGATCTCCTGGAAGACAGAAGGCGGTACTCGTATGACGCGATAATACGGGAGATATGGCACGTATTTCATAATATACGATACCCAGAGCTAACTGTATGTGTTAAAGAACCAAATAATTTATTTATTGTTATATAACAAAAAAAATTTACTCCCCATCTCATATAATCTTTTTTTTAGAATAAGCCAAGCAATCACTCCTTAAAGGATTAGCATCTGGAACCGAGATACCCTGTATATCGAAAAATAACAAAAAAAAATTGCGAATAAGGTCATGAGACAAACTAATGCAAGTACTAGTCAAATCCAAAAGTTAAAAAATCTAGCAAAACAGGATTTGTATATGTAACAGTAAAATGCAAGAAAGTCCCACATTCAATACTGATTTATTGTAATATGTATTCATACGCACATTATCTAAATTCACAACTGTCTATTACCCATTTACATATGTATTTATCTTTAAAAATATATATTAAATTAGCGGTGGATGTTAGTCTTTCTATTCCTATTTACAATATTTAAATTTCACTGTTTATGATAATTATTATTATAATCCCGAAATTACAACACCTGACTGCCATTATTTAAATATTTGCTATTTGTTGTTAACTTTTTGAACTCACATTTTTTTAGTGTAATATCTACGTCTACATGAACACTCTAAGGCTTAAAATAAATTAGGATATTAATGGAAGTGCATTAGCTGTTTATTTATCTATACTTTTTGTTTATATAAATGTAACATTGGAAATAGTTAGGAAGTTATACTCCTTAAGAAGTAAAAGATGAAAACTGTTTGCAGCAAGGTTTAACAGCAGACAAAACATTAAATAAGCTACAGGCAATTCGTCTTATATTTTTCATTTTATTACTGGAGCTTTATAAATAAAAAAAACTACCTAGAACTGAAATCCTGCAAGATATTGATTGATTTTACCGAGGATTTCAATTAAAGCTAGGATTTATTTACCTCTTTAAATAATGAGTTTCCCTTCTAGCCCAGAAGGCGCACTTCTTGGCGAGGTGCCAAGAAACATTTACCAACGCCGCATTGAGCGTTCACACAATTCAAAGAAATGCGTTAAGATTAGGCTCCCCGACAAGCATGCAAGACAAGAAATAAGTTAGTTATAAAGCTTAGTATCAGGAAGTTAGTTGACAGAATAGAAACGAGTTTTTAGCACATTTTTTAGAGACGTTCAAATCGAAATGCTCAATCGAACGGTTAACCGTTAAACATATACGGCTGCTGGGTCCATGTTTTCCATAGTTAGTTCTGGAGGAGTTGACATGCAACAGAGGGAGACCAAATTAAATTGTAACCATTAGCACTAAGGGATACTTTCTGCCGGAGCTCCGAAAAGTCAATATTAGAATTTAAAAGCTGATGCATGAACACAATGTCAGCAACTCTACGCCGCCTTTCTAGGGAAATCAAACCGACAAGCTTAAGCCGTTCCCAATAAGCTGGAAGAATCGCAGGGTCATTTCAAGGAAGATCTCTGAGCGTAAATTTGACGAAATTACGCCGAACACGGGCATATAGAGCCCCATATAAACAGCGTAGAATGGGTTCCAGACCTGAGACGCATACAACGTCAATAGAAAGAACAAAAATAAGCGGACCAAGCTGACTGCCTTGGGGCATCCCAGACGTGGCCTTTACGGCCCTTGAGCTGAAACCCCGGAAAAGCACTTAATAGTCTCTCAGTCAAGTAGGAATAAACCTACTTTAAAAATATAGGTGGAAATCCAAGTTTCCGTAATTTCAGCTTTATGACCGAGTGTGAGAGTTTGTTGAAAGCTTTACTGAAGTCTGTACAAATACAGTCCGTAAAATATTAATAAAACCACCGATCGTATGAGAAGTAAATTCCAATAAGTTTGTGGTAGTAGATCTTTCTGATACAAACTCGTGTTGATTAATTGAAAGAATATTTTTGTATTGTAGGGATATCTGGAAATGAATTATAGATTCAAGCAACTTGGGTGTGCACCAAAGCTAAGCTATCGGTCTTTAATTTGATACCTCACTCCTATTGTCTTTCTTATGAATAAGTATAATGAAAGAGGTTTTCCATAGTTTTGGAAATCAGCTACTATTGAGGGGTTTTTGGAAAAGGTAGCCTAAAGGAACAAGGCATCGGAGCACGATTTAACCACAGCTGAAGGTATTTTGTAGTCAAAAGCCAGTTGGTTGATATAGTCAATTATGATTTCATGAGAGATAAACAGAGATACACTAGCTACACATTGGTGGGCACTAATGTGCAAAAAGTTGTTAATATCAGGTTCAAATTCCGAAGGCCGAAATGCACTTTTGAAAAATGTTGCAAACATATTACATATCTCATACGCGTCATTGCTAGAAAGTCCCTCTAAAATCAAAGAAAGATGGATAGTCGTCGACTTTTCTCTTAATGGTGATAAATTTGTAAAAGCTACGTGGGTCGCTGTGTAACTTATCGCGTACGCCCACAATATATAGAACTGACGAACGTGTTTTATACTCATCATAGCATGTTATAAATTTTTATGGTCAGAAGGGTGTCTAGTTCTAAGAAAAATTTTCCAAAGCCTATTTCCCCTATTCTTCAAAATTTTCAATTCCCTGCTCCCATTTCGCCCTCCTATTTTTATATTCGGGACTGATTGTTATTCCCTTGAGCCAATGGTAATACTTGCAGGAAAAGATTGCAAGGTTAAGAACAAACGAATTTAGGTCACATGAAGACCAAATTATATGTTAAAACCTGCTGTACATAAATTATTTCTTAAAAAGTTTATTGAGCATAAGGATGAAGATATTGATATCGATGCCTTTTCATTTTGCCCAAAGGATTCACGAAAAGCCTCTATTCTTTTGAAGGGTCTTGATGCAACCACTTCGTGTGATGATATTTCAAAAGCTATTAAAGATATTCTTCGCGATATCAAAATCGATAAAATTCAGCTTTTTCCCGACTACCAGGTCAAGGGAAACTAACTTCACTCTAACTATCTTCTATGTGAGCCTCGAGGCAGAACAAGCCTTAGATGAACTTACCAATATTCGATTCCTTCTCCATCAGAGAGTTCGATGGGAAAAGAAAAGGCGTGGCAATGTGATCAGATGCTGCAGATGCCAACGTTCTGGTCACATGCATAAAAATTATGCAAGATCCGGAAAAAGAGAAGCCAGCACTTAAGTGTGTAAACTGTGGGGAGCTGTGACACGCCGCTAGTTTCGCAGGGTGCCCAGAATATAAGAGATATAAAGACAGGAAAGAAGCATTAAAATTGAAAGCTCAAACGCTGAAAAATCAAGCTCGACAAAGTCTTTTTCAGGCAAATTAACCCGAGGGGGTCATATGCCGATGTAGTTATAACTTTGTCGTTATTGAAGGCGACTTCAACGCTAGGCACCAGAATTGGGGGGATTCAACAAATAATAGAAACGGTGACATTATCAATAAGTGGTTCTTTGATGCCATGTGCTTACAATGAGACATCATTCCTCCAGACGGCCCGACGTTTCCCAGGGCTTCATCAATATTAGATTTTTTTCATTGTATCCTCTAACATTGACGTTAGGTCAAAAACGGCAAACACTAAAGTCTTCAAAGCTCTCCCACTTCACTCAGATCATTATACTTTTAAAAGTCGCAATTAGCAAAGATGATCTTTTATTACAGACTCCACCCAAGTTTTGAGGACACAGATTGGGATGATTTTAGAACAACATTATATTTCAAATTGAGACGCATCTGTATACCAGAAGACAGGAATATTTCTAATGGCGAAATTGATCTCATTGCAGATAAAATTACAAAGTAGATAGCGACAGCTGCAGATATATACTCCTCGAAGAGGAAAGCCACGAAATCAGATTATCAAGGCATATCTAAAGATACTAAGAAACTTATCAGAATTAGGAATGCTTGGTTAAAAAGACTGAAGAGAATTTACCATAGAAATTTTAATAATTTAAATAATGATTACAAAGAATTGAAGGCCTGAATAAACTGTCTGAATAAAATCATCAAGGATAAGGTCAGATTGGACAAGTCGGATGCCTTTAGGAAGAGGTTGAGCAAAATTAGACCATCCTCTGAAGCCTTTAAGGAGATTGACAGAATATCTGGAAGGAAACTATTTGGCGTTGATGTTTCCAGAAGTATGATTAAATATGAAGGTGTGGAGCTCACTGAAGTAGAGGACAAATGTAGCTTTTCGTGATTTCTATAATAAATTATACTCATGTAGGGACACTGACACTGATCCAATTCTACGCGAGTGCGTACACAGTATAAACAACATCTTCCATGAATCCTATCCTGACACGGTAGCAACATTTTCGGAAGTTAACAAAGCCAGTTCTCCTGTTTCAGATAATCTCGGGTTCACTTCTTTGGAGAAAGTTCAATCTTTCCGCATAGGTAGTAATAATAAAAGGTCGTCAGGCACTGATAATATTTCCAATTACGTTCTTCGAAAATGCCCTCAATCTTTGGATGGAATGCTCGTGAAACTTTTTAACCATTGTATCAATAATGGTTATTTCCCCGTGGTCTGGAAAGAGGCAAAGCTTATTCCTATAGCAAAAAAGAACAACTCTAATGAGGTCGAGGAGTACAGACCCACTTCAATGTTATCAAACCTGGGGAAGTTAAGTTGCGGTCGAACTAGATGATTTCTGTACAAAGAACGAAATTATACCGGCTAATCAATTTGGATCTAGAAAGTGAACACTCCACTGAGCATGCAATATTAACGCTTTCAGAAGTAGTAATAAAAAATCTCTGTAATAGTATCTGTACAATCGCTTTAGATATTGATTTAGAAAAGGCATTCCATAGTCTGGCATGACGGAGTCCGAGTGGGTTGATTAAAATAACTTCCTAATTAGGTGAACATCTGTTTGCATTAATCAGGAAAAGTCTGCTCTCATTCGTGTACAGTCTGGAGTTCCTTAAGGAACGGTATTAGGGCCAAAGTTATTTAATATTTTCCTACACGATTCGACAAATAATTACCTAAACCTTTTTTATTTAACTATTTTAAAATACCAGTTATTTTCGGATCTTGATCCTGCCAAATAGTAGATCTATTTGATGATTACTACGAGTAAGCTAAAGCTTACTCTTTTACTCTTTCAAGTGTCGAAATCCTTACTCTAAGAAATAGCTACAATAAATGGAACTTGTAGTAAATATCAAACAGACCTAATATATAATAATAAGTCGCTTTCTTATCAAAACGTCATCTAATTTTTTGCCCAGGTAAAAGCTTTTTTGTTGCATACAAACACAATACACTCTATTGGCATACATTATAGCAACATCTGTGAATGACGCCGACAGTTTTTAAAAATCATGACGTTAACGGACGCCAGCACAAAGATCTATTGCGCTGCTTCAATACTTGCCTTCAATGATCAGACGAAAATCCAACCTTTGGGATAAATAAGGTGAGATTCATTGAGACTTTTTTTTTCCGTTAATTCTTATAACGGACCATAATTTGTTACCTTATTGCGATAAGTATCCCAATCGACAATAGTCGAAAATGCAATAAGTCATTTACAGAAGTGACTACAGAAGAATAAAACTACAGAATACAAAACAAATCAGAAATTCCACCAATAACAAGAAAACGTCCGACATCTTGTTCACAACTTTGTAGTACCCACGTCGGTTGTCGAGCTGGTTAAGGCGTACGTCTACAGATTTTCTCCTCAGTGGACGCGGGCTCGATTAAAAATTTTCAGAGCATGAGCAAAGCAAAAGCATATCGGCTTCCCGAAAACCAAGCTGTTTAAGCTCACGAGAGGGCTTAACCGAGGAAAAGGTGCCGGTTCAATTTCAAACAACAAAAATGGAAGTTTAAAGATTTTATTAAATTCAAACTAAAAAAGACTTAGAAGCAAACAAATGAAAATGAATAAAATTCAAAAAAAAAAATAAAATAAAATAAATGAAACAAGCAAAAATTAACAATTCAAAGTCAAAAAAGAAAGAAAGAATGAGAAAAGCAAAAATAAATCAACTCAAAAAGATGAAATAATCCAACCCAAAAAAAAGGAAAAATCCAAATAAATTAATCTGTAAAAAGAGAGAAAAGAAAAACCTAATTAGTAAGGGAAAATAAAGAAGTATAGGAATGTTTGGGTCAATTCCCCTTGAATTGAATTGGAATCAATTGACTTCCTTAAAAACGCCGGCTTCAAAACTGCCTGTATATTGGCTTCAAAGAACTGCCTAAGTATTGGCTTCGAAATTGCCTAGTGAATGCTGGCTACAGATCTGCCTGATTCGACTGCTCACATCGCAATGCCACTGGGTCCTCTGGTCGCCATACTTATATGCTTCAAAATGTACATGGCAAATGGGGTAGCATTGTGTGTGCCTACTCTATGGGATGAAACTTCTTTCACTAAACATTCCCTTAGAGGAAGAATGTTTATATTTACAGGCTGTGAATCAGGATGCCACAGACGGTAGGAGGAGAAATTTAGAGGATTCTGTACACGTAAGTATTGGAAATATTGTAACAAAATACATTTTGTTAAAATTTGTATTGAAAGAATTTTTGACGAACATATTTGTTTCAGGTCATAGCAGAAAATGTTGCTGATTTTGAGAATCGTGAGGTAATAAAATATAATATATATAATAAAATAAAAGAAAAAAATTATTTCCTCTTTCAGGTCGAGGGACTTGACACAAGCAATTTCATCTTGAGAACAGGAGCTATATAGTACGGCAGATGGAAATTTGAATATGTTTTGAGTTTTTGATAGCCCTTTAGAAACTTGAATATGTTTAAAAAATACAATGTTCTTTATTTTGTCAACAATTGTAGAATTCAAGAATTTTGGAAGTCGTATAAATAGTCAAGTCAATGAATTTTTTGTACCTTATTTTTTAGAATAAGTTATTTATTATATATTAGCTAAATGTCAAGTGAAATAATTGTTAAATTTAAGCATCTGTGAAATAAACATCCAAATGTGTATCTCTTTATTTTAACCTATAGGTGTGACTGGCAATAGCCGAATAGATAGTTATACTCAGGGCTGGGCAAAATGCTTCTAAAAATTTATTTAACTACATTATACAAAATACTGAGCATTTTGTATTTAAATACGAAATACAAAATATTGGTTGATTGAGCGTTTAAATACTTGATTTAAAGTACTTGAAAAACTTGTATTTCAAATGCTTTGAAAATATATGAATATATAACAAAAATAAAAACAAGATATAGATACAATAAACTTCTAGTTTAAACAAAACAAAAAATTGGAGTAAGCGTAATGTCATGCACCTACATTTTGAGCGAACGTAGTAAATTGAGACACAAAGGGCCTGTTCAAAATTTCAGGTTCTGTAGTCGATTGCAATTTTTACGCGTAATGTAATGTAAATGAAGAAAGTTATTGAAAATTTCGATAATATTTAACGGAGGATAATAATTTTATGTGAATTTCCATATCACTATTAGAAAAGTAATTCTCCATGTACGTTAACTACACGTGTAAAAATTGCAGTCGACTGCAGGAGCTGCAATCATAAACAGGCCCAAAGTTATTAAGTGACCAGTCCAGTAGTACACTGAAACTCTGGCGGCGGACTCCACCGGAGATAATTCATCGGCGGCGTGTGAATGACTTTGATGGTTTTGCTTCCACAAACATTTTAGTCCTGTCGCACAAAAATTTGTTTCTTTGCTTCTTTCCGCAAGTGCAATTTCATTACGCTCTTCTCACCATATCACACTTCATCTATCTGTATATAAGAAAGTGAATGCACATCATCCATAAGTACTACAAAAAGTGCAAACTGTTAAAAAACAAAGCCATATTTTCATTAGTCATGGCTGAAGTATTTTCTTTTTTTTCTAAAATGCGAGTAGATAATTAAATGTGAAATATATGGAATTTTGTATTTAAAATAAAAAAAAATTTTCCATAAAGTGTATTATAAAAGTATTTAAATACGTGTTTTAAATATTAGTAATTAATCTTGATTACTGGCCAGCCAAAGTTTTCTCATTTCTACGATCTTTCCAAATATTGAAAATTAATAGGAGAAACGAGAATTTTATCACAACTAATGTTGATTTTATTGTAAAAACTAAAATATTTTATAGAGTGGTTTCACACGGGAATAATTTAATTGATTTAGAGAACGAGATGAGAGCGCTCAACTGAAATGCTTCCCATTTATTGGTTGAAAATACTCAGATATTCGAAGCAAGTAATTTCGAAGTTAGCAAAGGATAACTTTAACGGCTTGTAAAGCTTACTACACATATACGGCTTGTCTATAGATACAAAAAATTCTCTGTAAGCCAGGCATGGCTGGCTTGGTTGTATTTTACAGTTAAACTGCGCCTGGTGTGGATCAGGTTGTAAATTTATATATCAGGTCACATACATGCATTACTCTAAAATATGTATTGATTTACCAGTAATAGGTTTAGGTTTAGACAAAATATTCACAAAGGCAAGGACGGAAGTTAAGCCATAAATCAAAATGTAATCTTTTTATACTTTTTAACAGTACATATATTATAAAATTTTAACTTTTTAATTAACTGAACACCTTTTTTTAATTCTGTATCAAATAAAATATGTTCTAAGACTACATTGTCAAATTAGTAAATATTTTTCGCATATAGAACTTTTGAAAACATATTTCTTAACTTTTGTTAATGCAGGAAAATTTAAGTTTTAAACGTAAAAAAATTGTCAATGTTGATAAGTTAATTTGAAATTCGTTTTAACAGTGTACTGGATTTGTTGGGGTAAGAATTCAGTTTCAAATTGGATTGGTACGTGCGTATTGACGAATCCTAAACCCAATCTGAAAATGTAAATACCAAATAGTTCTGCTATCAAATCCAATTCAGAAAAGAGAATGATATAATCTAATAATAAAACTATATTACTTGTATAAGGAGGTGGCACATCCACATCGCATATAACTTTTTTCGTTCCTTTTAAGACGGGAAGTTATTTAATTTTACACTAAAATTCAGTAAGTAATTTGGAACAGTGAGGGAGTAGTTCTTTATATTTACATTAATTTACTTGGTATTGCAATATCTTTACGAAAATATATTAAAACTTTTCCCACTTTTACAATATTTTAAAATAAATGTCACCAGTCATGTTAAGCATAGTAGTACTGACTAAAATATACCAAATCACATTCAAAATTATCGTTACAAGAAACACAAGGCACCACAAAACTGCTAAATTTATAATATTTGCAAATGTACATCCTTTTATAAATGAAAGAATAAAGTCCCAACTACGCTTGTATTCTTAGATTCACATATTCGCATGGAAATTAATCTAATCTTAACAACTACATAAGTTCGTGTAAGACTATTTAGAATAAACTTTATAAGCAACTATTTTTCGACATTTGTATTTAAATTAATTCAAGCACTTTTATGAGTCCACGGCTATTAGCTGCCAGTACTACGTTGCATTGCTTGCGCCAACATACTGCAGAAACAAATTCATTTAAATCATTAGTTCTTTCCAAATCAGACACTCGCTGGTTCACATCAATCTTGTAACTCAACAGAGGTTTTGATAGCCCTTTATAATAAATGTACAAAGAATTGTCTTCACTGCCACAAGCAACATAGTCACCATCGGTAGCAAGTCCTACAAAGTTCTTTTCGTTTACGTGTCCCGTAAATGAACGCAAACAATATGGAGGATAATTGGTATCCCACAACTTAAGTTGACTGTCGGTGCTAGCTGAGATTATTTCATGCGTATTCAGGAATTTAACGTATGAGACGGCTTTCTTATGCCCTTTAAATACACAAATGGCTTTACTAGCATTACGTAAATCATAATAGTGAACGTCATGGTCTGCAGATCCAAAAGCCAGGTGACAAGAGCTCTTCGGATTGAACTTAACACAGCATACATTCGCCTTTGCTTCTAATGTGGCTATGGAATGATCATCACGCAATGACCAGAGTTTCACGCGAGCATCATCTGAACCTGAAACTATGAGTCTGGTGTCTACTTCATTAAAATCGACACTCCAACATCGCTTCTCATGTTCGTGGAAGCACTTTGTTCTCTGTCCTGTTGTTACGTCCCAAATATTTACAGCACCTTCATAATCACTTGACGCTAGCATACTTTTGTGATAGGAATTCCAAGCGATGCAAGAGATTTTACTGCCGGATACCATTTCAACAACAGGATAATGAATGTCTACAGTGTCTCTAACAACGGCCAGATAATCATAGATCTTGATACGCTTTGTAACTCCACCAATAGCGAAATATTCATTATCTTTGTCGAACACAATTGTTGAAACGATTGTGGAGCTATTGTGAAGATCGCTGGAATAATGCATTGTTGCTAGTGGCCGAAAAGTGCTATATCGAGAAAATTTCACAAGATTTTCACGAAATGTGTCAAGTCCCTTTTTTGCACTTATTCCTTTAACTTTGTCATCGACATCCATTTGATTCTCATCTGCTCCTAGATACAACTCTTGACTGCGTGCTGAGAAGTAAGAAGAGACAAAGTCTTCAAAATGCGAATACATTCGTCTCTTTCGTGCTACAAAATTGGCCAATGAATTTGGATCCAGGCCAGCTTCCACGCCACTATTAAAACCATCACTCTTAGTCGAATATGAGCATGATTCCTTTTGAAAGGTTTCGCTCTCTTGACTCGACTTACGATGTAGACTCTCGCTTACTTCTTTTAAACTATTTTCAACACATTCTAAGTCTTTCCGCACGAGATTAATTTCTTTTACTACTTGGGTTTGTTGCTCTTCTTTTTGTTTTAGCAAATGCTTGAGAAATTCATATAAGAGACGATTTTGCGCTGCACTGGATTCCGCTTCCAATAATTGCTTTCGTTGTTGCAAAATTTCAAGCATAATATTTACATCAGGAAGTGTGAGATTGTGCGATTCAGATGTTAGAAATTTTTTGAGAGAATCAGCATTTTCAATACCGGCGCTGACATTTAGTCCTTTTTGGAGTTGAGATTTCATTCTGTGCTTCGAAACCAATTCATCCAGAAGATAGTTTGGGTAAACCATGTCAGTTGTTAGTATTACGTTACATTTTGGGCAGCGTTTGAAACGATTTATAGACTTAATAATGCATTCGTAACAGAATGTATGGCCACATCTAGTCACATAAGCCTCTCTAATTATATCAAAACACACTGGACAGAGAAAATCACTGTTCTTATCTTCTACAGTTGAACTAATTCCATTTAGTGCAACAGGTCTTTTTATATTCTCTCCTGAAGACGAGTCTACACCTAATGGAGAAGATGCTCTCGATCGTCTTGTTGCCATGGTGAATGGGCGACTTTTATTAATATAAAAAATTGTTCTCTGCCGATTTTAAAATGAAGTCAATCTGAAACAAAAATGCCAAAGATGAACGTTTAAACAAAATTTCGTACAAATTTTCTCTACGTTTAAATGTTATTCATCTTTTATTAAGAAGCAAAACAGAAGTCAAAATTTTATCAAATTCTGGTGTAATAATAATTGTAGGAAAATAATTCTTTTAGGCACCATGTTTCAGGTTAACTACATTTTACTATTCATTAATTTGAAATATTCAAAAAACATCTGAGAAGTATTCTTTTATTACACGGGTGCTATATGAATAATATGCAACCGCACCTATTAGCAAGAAAATAAAAAGAAAAGGAAGTCTGAACAATAAAAGGTGAATACACTCTACAAAGAACGGTCAAACACTCAGCCAAGGTCAATGTTTACGGGTGCTTTTCAGAAAGAAGTTTTGGGAAGCTCATCACATTTACCGCAAACCTTTATGCAGAGAGAAATGTAAAGTTGTTCAAAAATGATTCGAGTAAATCTAAAAAAGCACTTTCTATGGAGAAGAAACAAAAACATCGGAGTGGGATTTGCATTAAGTAGAAGGAAGAAAATAATATAGTAGCTTTGGTCTAGCTTTCGCAAAATTTAGTTGCAAACCCTATCGGAAATGGGTGGGCCCTTATGAAAGCGAGAAATGAAATGTGGAAAGGCTTTCTAAAGAATATGCGGAAGAATTAGTAGGAAGCCGCCGTAGATGGTGAAAGACAATTATAAAGAATGCAGAAGTCTGGACACCGTACTGGTTTTATTGCAAAAATGTCATTCACTCAAAGTTTAATAAAGAACTTTTTTTTTAAATATACAATGATCTCATGGAACACCGTATCACAGAATCAGTCAATATAAAAAAGAAGAAAAGTACAAAAGTTGTAAAGAAATAAGAATATTTAACGAAATATTCTAAACAACATATTATCACCGTTCATATGAGAAACTGTTGGGAGTGTATTATCGGAACGCTATACTCTATTTATCACCGAGTTGAAAATTCATTATTTATATAAATTTTTGGAGCTCACAAAAGAGTCCATAAAATTTGGCTACTCAAAATCTGAAATTTGAATTTAGATATATAGAATGTCTTTTATTTTCTTTATTAATTTAGTTTTTATTTTTCTAATATTTTTTTAGATTGTAATTATAGCTGTTGATTAAACAATTAAGGATCATATACGCAGATCAGAAAATCCCTGTTTCTTGACAAATATTAAAAATAAACTTACTGATTGATTAATCGTTGCAATACCCAACTATTATTATATATATATATATTTTTAAGAAATATAACTTTTCCATTCTGTTGTAATGACAAAATTTATACAAGCAGAAATATCTATGGAACTACGTTTCAGCATTTCCCTTCACATTTACGTTTATACAGAATCCAGGGAAAAGATAAGAATGGAAAGGAATGATATAAAGAAGAAAAACGGAGGTGATAGTTATTTGATTGGTTCGCGGAAAACTACGTTGTCTGCAATGAGTTCTTCAAGGAAAACATCTTGTTTCCGTCCAAATAAGACTTGAAGATTGCGAAGCGCATCGATAGAAATTGCTCACGACACAACATGTATACTTGACCGTGTGAAAAGTACGGCTCAGGAAGGAAAATGCGTACTTTGTCAAATGTTTGCCCTTGAGCCTTGTTAATGGTAATTGCGTAGGTGAGACGCACAGGGAACTGATGGCGACAGGAAGTGAAGTGTTCGGAAATCCCTGCGCTTTTGCACATAAACCCTTATTACTTTTATTATTTAAAAAAGTGTTCATTTCCCCACCACCAGTGGTAGGGTTCCTAGCGATTGTATCTAGAAGGCAAAACCTACTTTACACTTTTCTTTATGATTTGATCCAAATCAAAATTTATACAAATTAGAATTCATTGTAACTTGCCTTCATATTTGTATGCATGAAACTCATATATAAAATTCATGTAGAATAAAATAGGTTGAAGCTCATGCACGTCTTGCAAGTAAAATCTACAGTCATGTAATTAAAAATATGTATAAAGCCCTGTATATTACGTATGTATGCAATATTGCTATATTATAATATGACAGCTTCGCGGTAAACTAAACTGCCAGTTAAACACGCGCACACCGATCCGGTAGCGGTAATGGTGACGGTAGCGGTAATGGTGACGGTAGCGATTGCGCCGGCTACCGCTACGGTGTTCAGTGATACTCATACCAACGCGGTAGCTGTAAGTGTAATAGTTCCAATCAACTCGCCATTTCTGTAATTAAGGTACATACAAATCTAGTGCGGTATGCGGTAAAATGCAACATGCAGCGATCAAAAAATTGAACGCCACAATGACCGCATACCGCAGAGGCATATCATGTGTAGAGTTATACCTCTACCACGTCGGAGTGCACCGGGCTTTATTCCGCACTCTGGACATGTATTATGTAAAATTCAAGAACCTGAAAATAATTTTAAAATTTTTTTGGGTTGTGTGAAATAGATTTTCTACGTAGTTTTAGTTTAGGAATAAATAACAAATGCTTTTCTGCCAATGCAGGGGTACAGTGCACATTTAATTGTAAGAAAATATTTACACAAAATTCACTTACATAATAAATGTGTAATCTATGTTTGTTATTTCAGGAATTTGTGTTGTGATTTTGGTATGCATACGAAGAAGAAAATTCAGTGTATAAATAAAAAAACTGCATAAAGTCTTCTAAATATTAGTCAACATCGTATATATCATGTATGACATAAAACCCGTTCAAAGCTGCATATTCTGCAGTCGACTTCAATTTCTACACGTGTAGTTAACTATTTAGATTGTGACATTGTTTGAAGATGATGAGCTGGTTCGAGAATTTAGTTTCTGCAGTCCTCGGCAATTTTTGCGTGTGTAGTTAACTATGTAAGTGGAGAAGTTTTCCGAAAATAACGATAATTTTTAACAGAAAGCACTCCTTTTACATGAATTTTGATTCCATTATTAGAAAACTTGTCTTCCATATATGCGTGGAAATTGCAGTCGACTGTAGAAATTGAATTCTCAAACATTCCCTTCTATAATGCATAAAGAGTATGGGCATCTTCATAATTGCAGTTTCTGTAGCGTACTGCAATTTCTACAGGTGTAGTGAACTATGTAAATGAAGAAATTTTTTAACGATTTTTATAATATTTAACAGAAAATACTATTTTCACATAGATTTCCATATCACGATTAGAAAAATATCCATATACGTTAATTATACGCGTAAAAAATGTAGTCGATTGCAGAAAATGCATTTTTAAACAGGCCCATAATGTGGAACAATTTTTCTAATCGTTATAGGGGAAGCTACGTAAAAAAGTACCTTTTTTAAATTAGTTTCGAAAAATTCATTACTTATATAGTTAACTACATGCACATAGAAATTGCAATCGACCCACAGACCTCTAATAAATGGATTACTCAATTTGCTATTACATGGATTACTCAATTTGCTATTTCATGGATTACTCAATTTGCTACTCCGAAAGTTGTTTTTCTCGTTAGACCCATTTTCTGATCCCATGTCAGATATCAAAATAACCCCAGTTTTTCTAGGACTAAGTATTTTTATATATTCATAAATTAACTCCAAAATAGTAATAAGTATAAAATGATTGAGTTTATTATATTTTTAAAAGCTAAGCAGTTTAAAGATTCACACTATCCTTCAAATTCCTCATATTCTACAAAAAAGTACTCTTTCTTCAGATTATTCCCAGGGCGGCCTAATTATTTTTTAATCATGTTGTTCTCAAATTTATCTAGGAACCAGTAATTAATTGTAAACATGTGCCAATTTATTCCGTTTTAGTTTATAAAAAATATAACGCTTTTAGTATTAATGACATGCCTAAGAGGAAACATTTTAACATCAAATCATTTTATCAAATTCAGTCGTGAAAGTTTATATCAGTTCCCTTTATTATATCAAAATAATTGTGGCGGTTAGATTTAAAAAGGCTAAGGAACTTAAGTGAATATCGATCAAAAATACTCACATGGTAATCTTTTTCAGTAAGTCACCAGCAGTTTCTTCATTGTACTTCTGAGCATATGTCGTCAGTCTAATTTGGTCTCCAGCCTCATTGCCGTAAACTCCTAGTACAAGTCCCTTCTATAAATTTGATGTATACACATAGAATAAATTAGTAATATTTTAAAAATTACTCACTTTCTCCGACATTGAACTATACAATCGACTCACAAGGTATCGTTTTGGAAATCTGCAGAGATAACGATAAGTGGCCATATTACACTAGAAAATTTGCATTTATTTAATTATATTAAAAATTATTCAAAAATTGTATATCAAAAACTATGGAGTCAAGAACTCCGTTTAGAAATTTTCCAGATCTTAAGACACCAAAGTTACCACTCCCAAATGTTATTTTGTAATTTTAAGGTTACAGAAGTTTCCATTAATTCATGATTGCATATTTCCGCAAACATTTACAAACTGGAAATTTCAAATTGATTTCCTGCAATGTATGTAATCACACATTTATGAAAATCTTCATAGTAAGCCCTTCCCATAGATCGATTTTTAAACGTGAAATATCAGCCCGTGGCACTAAAAGGGTTAAAAGAGTAACAGAACTAAGCGGCCCAGAAAATTAGTCTTTTTATGCAAACCTATTACATGCAATTAAAAGTAGAAATTTGAAACTGAAACAAAACAGGTCTTTAGAAATTATTTTTTTACAAATTTAATCACAACACGAAGTCACCTAACTCCGCAATAAAGTCTAACAAAAATTCAAAATTTAGCAACTGGGAATTTAGACCTCTTAGAAATTTTTGATAAGAAAGAAAGTGTGTTAACTTGAAACTTACTCTCGCGTTTCTTATTATCTCTGTTTGGTTTTGATTCTCAAATTGATTTAGAGTAAAATTATAGCTTTAAAATTGAACGCACAAAAACAAACAATGAGTAGAATGACATTAAATAGTGTCATTCACCTCTGCTTTAAGTTCATTTCGGAATCGAATATTTTACCTCAATTGTCGTCAGAAGCACTCTCATGTGAAGCACTATTGCAGTGGAGTGCACAAATTTAAAAGTACTGATGCCTTCATAAATGTACTTAACTTCTTCAGTATGAGCGTCGACTTTAGTCGAAAAGGTCAATGAAAGCAGTAGAAAATAGCCTTGTGTCAGCTTTGACTTTGTTCCCATGGGTCTACTAAGAGTCTAGCTCGTTATTTCGGCTGAAAGGGTTAATCATGACCATGACATTTTAAGTATGTAATCTAACGACCTTAAGATTGACGAATATAATAGATGAAATAATTCCAAGCTTTGATGAGGAGCATCATTAATTGAGTTAACGAATGATTCAAAGACCTTAGACACAATCCAAATAACTACAATTGATTTCAAATTAGAGGTTTAATTTAACATGACCAAGAATGTAAAAATTTGTAGCAAATCATTGATGGTTAGTACATAAATAAAAGGGGAAAATAGAGAACTTGTAACGAAATTAGTAACAGGAACATTAACCTTTGCGGAAAGGCCCGAGTATATTATTCCGTTGGAGGTAATTATTTAATCAACCGTCTCAACTATTTGCCTACTTAAAAACACCTTCTTGTGTTCGATTTAAAAATTTATAGAATAAATTGAAACATAGTACAGTGAAACCTGTAAAGTTGACCACCCTTGTAAGTTAACCACCTGCTCATCTTGGCCAATTTGCTGAATGGTATGTTCCCTATTCATGAAAATGGCCCTCTATAAACTGGCCACCTGCCTAACTTGAAAGTTGTCCAAATTTCTTTTGCTATGCCAACGAATTTTCCCACAAATTTCCCTGTATAATATGGCCAGTACAAATACTTTCTCTAACTAAAATTGAATTCTCGGTTAAAAGTAAAAATAATGTGTTAGTTTCTCATTTCTTTGCAATACAATCAAACTTTTTTCCAACATGCATATTTAACTAATATATTTTAGGATAATGGTTTCAGATTGACGTGTTTCGAAGTGAGTTTGTGTGTTTATAGTTTTAATGAAGTACTCATATAAATTGTACATAAATACCTAATTACATATTTACTGTTACATAAAATTATTTGTGTACCAGCTATATAACCATGGTCTGCAGTTTTATAGAATACGCGGGAGAAATCGGATGAGATCGCTTTTTAGTTGTCTGAATCTTTAAGGGTTGCAAAATAATATTTAATATTGGTAATTGTAAGTTCTACACGTTGAATATGTTGGGTTATGAAATTTACATTTTTAGAAAGTGTACATACGAACCATGGCACCTAGTAGAAAAAAGCAAATTGAAACATAAAGATTATTCTTGATGAAATAGCAG
>QYTT01092217.1:12066-28803 GCA_006980735.1 Dasypogon diadema | reverse complement strand
AATCGAGTTAGCCCGTGTTCCACTCCTATCGAGAAGAAGCTCCGGTTGAATGGGTGCTTTGGATAGAAACTTTCCCAGCCTGGACATTTCACCGACGCTGTCAACACCTCCACAGAAGTGCTTCCAAGATTGCCATTTAGCTTTCCGGATGGCATTTTTATATTCTCGAAGAGCATTATAATATGCACTCCATGCCACCTCACTGTCGCTGGAGGCGATAGGTTGCGTCACGAGTACGTTAAAATGTGTTAAAAACAATTTCACTTCTTGCTCTACATCGCCCCTCATTTATAGTAGGAATGACTATCTGGAAAAGGCGAATATATTAGCTTTTAATTTCGCTGAAAGTTTGCATCATCCACGTTCCACCTAGTACACAAACCGCACCACCATTATTCCTCTGCGTGCAACACTCATCAAGGGATACCTGATGGTATCTCGCTCCTGCTTTTAAAGCTCTGCGTCTTCGCCCTGCCTACACCTTTAAGGAAAAAGTTTCATTAATCGTATTCAAAAGGTATTTTTCCATTATCACCATCAGCCTGTTCCAGAAAAGGGAGAATCTTGCGATCCCTTTAACTATAGACCAATATCAATTACTTCGATTCTGTCTAACATCTTTGAGACCTTTATTAATGGGTCTTTCCTTTCTGCCCGTTCCATTCGCGTTATTCTGAAAGGTGTTATCTCAAATGCTTTTCAATGCCGGTACAGCACAAGGTTCTGTATTGTCTTCCACTCTCTTTGTACTCATTTATTAACGACCTCTAACCTATCAGCTCAAATCCAATTCATAGCTTTGCTGGCGACAGTACCCTTGATTTCGCGTACTTGTTTGAATCAGTTACTAACCCTCGTGGAAATGCTACTAATAAGTACGCTTGATTGCATCACTCAACGACGATATCAACAAAATTCTCGGCTGGGGTGAGAGATCCGCGCATCGACGAGTCTTCATCCCTTCGTCCTCGAGACATGATCTTGCAGAACAGCGAAATTTCGAGATTCTTTCTTGAGCGAATGTGGAACAGATTACCATCTTCTGTTTTACCCGTTGATTATATACCGCAGTCATTTAAGCAGAATGTACACCAATACTTTCGTACAACCTCCTAAGCCTTTTTCCCCATTCCCGCTTTCCTTTCTGCCAAGGTTGTCCATGGCATCATAGGGCATCACCTGAGTTTTAGCTGTATCTTAAAAAAACCTGTATTCAAATAAAGTTCCCATTGGACAGCGAAACGACAGTTGCGGACGACTTAGAGAAGCATCTAATCAGCTTTTTTTGCACGCAAACAGAATAGACTCCAACTAAATTAGGACATCTTTCTTAGGCACTAAACCCATCAATCTAGTTTTGGAGACTCGATTAACCATGCAAGCTTTAAGAAATTCCACCTTCTTTTTCAAACATTTTGCACGGCATGCTCCCGTGTGCAAGCACCCTTAGACGTCTAAACAACGACTACACCGTAGTAGAGCTGGAAAAATTTTCTAAAGCCAAATGATCTTACCACAGTGGTTTACTCACCGTGTTACTAAAGCTAAAGATCTCAAACCCTTCTTCTCATAACCTGAATTTAGTTGAAACGGAAATGCTTTCTTATCTCAGAAAAAAAATTAATATAACATTATCAGATTCTCCTATACCTACTAAATTTTATAAACGCGATTGAAGTAATCACCAACCTTCTTCGTGTACCAGCATTTCCAATAGTCACGTTTAGATATGCTTCTTACCGTCGACTATGAACTCACCTTTCGTGATATAGTCGCCATTATAATATAAAAACGAGCAAAAGCAAGCATCCAACCATTTAGAAATTACCTCACATCAGCAGTTCAAATAGCACCCCAAATCTGTCAGAGGTTTTCGTCCGTAAAATATCCTACGGTTGAATTAGCTCAACATGCATTCAACGCCTTTCGTAGACCTGTCACAGCAAAAATACATAAAAAAGGAGGTTGGCCATCACAGGCATTAGTGTTGTTGACATGACTTCCGAGCATAAATTCCCGTCCCTAACGCAGGACAGAAACTAAATCCCTCTCCTGGAAATTACAAAATTCTGTCCAACCTGTTAACAAGACTCAACATAAGCTGGCTACCAGCTACCAACTACTAGCTACACGTTACAGTAGAAAGGCATCGTCGGCTAGAAATGGGGTAGTCAGGAAAATGTGTTGAAAATGCAAGCAAAAGGCGTGAAGGACTGTAATGAGGGCCCGAATTGCAACTTGTTACAAGTTTTAAGTGGCTCTTCTAGGAGCCAAGCCAACTAAGTGCCTGTTGCGTCTGTGGTTTGAAATTCTTAAGACGTCGTTTGAATCGATTAATCCACGAAGTGAATGGCACACAAATGGAAGCGAAGAACGAAGAAATTAAGACTAACGTGGGAAACAGGCTGTGCTGATAAGGAGGTGGGAGTTTTCCATTATTCGGTGATAAGCTAAGTAGCACTTAATTTCACATTTCGATAAGAGAATGAAATGGTAAGTGCTTTCCTCTGCACGCTCCTGTTTCGTGAAAAGATGCTATATTCCTAATTGGCTCGGGTTTCTTTGTGAAAACCATAACTGGAGGCGAAATGAAAATCTATACTCAAGAACGATTCTTGGTGAAGGTTTGTTGGAATCATTCATTCTCACTTAAGGATAAAAAGTTAATTTCTCTGGCATTTCAACTCTCCTCTTGGTTATCTCGTTGCAGTTTACACAAAAGTGGCTTTTGTGTTTTTGTATTAATTATAAAACAGATATGTATCAAAAATGAGACCACTCGAATTGATGATCCCCATAAGGAACAGAATAAGTAGCGCTATTGTACCGTGGGTGAAAGTGTAAGAAAAGATATTCATAATTACGCAAAATAAGCGAAAAAGGAGTTGGAATAGGAATTTTAACAAAAGCTTGTGTTTCATTAACAAGTGTAGAATGGAGATTTTCGTAATGTAACCCGTCGACTTTGACGACTTTTGGTAAAAAAGTGTCCGATGTGAAGTAAAAAATTGGAAAACACAAAAAGAGGAATTTTGAGGGTGGAAAATTGCTCTATTTGGATGTAGCTTTTTCGAATTGGACAAATGATGCAACATGTGAAAGATTGTACTAAAACTCGTCGACTTTTGAAAAAAAAAATAACTTGGGCAATTACAATTCCTCAACTGTATGCTTTTCTTGCAATTATATATGACCAGTGTTCATAGAAAGTAAGAGCACTGAAAGTTTCTTATGTAGGTACCATAAAAATAGGGATTCATATTCCTTCACAAAAACAATGCTCAAGGAATGTTCAAGAAAGTTCGTAGATTAATACGTTTCGACAAAAATGTAATGATCTGAAAATTTTCGCTCAGATATATTTGCATTAATACTTCGAGGGTCTTTTATTCTTTTCACGTAAGAGCGTATCTCAGAAAAATTGAAAATTTAGTTAAGACCACTAGTATACTTCTGAGGCATCATATTCTCAACTCACGAGGGGCACACCTTAATACTTGATATTTTGGAAAATTTACTTATGTTTTCATGGTCATATCTCAAAATAATTGAAATTTAATAATAAATAAAAATAATGTAAAATTAAAAAGCACCAAACAATATTTTATTGACACAAACACTAAACCCCATATTATTATTTTCTATATAAAAAAATCAATAAGTTCTAAAAATAATTGCGCCACTTATTATTAGTTAAAAAAACGTGAAATACTTTAAGTTGCTCTCCTGAAATATTATAAAAACTGCGATACGTAAGAGCGTGAAAATACTCTCGATGCTGAAACATGGAAAAGATTTATAAACAATAGCCAAGGAATATTATTCAATAGAGGAACAGCGGAAGCTCGATACGGATTTATTCAATATACAGGGTGTATCTAAAACATGTCACCAAATATTATAGGCATCTTGTAGACGTCAAAATAAGACTTTTGTTTTTATATAAACATGTGTCCGAAAATGCACCTCCGCCGAGCAGTTGAAGTTGAATAGATATCAAAGTAATAGGTCAGAATTAAGTTGTGATTCACTTCATCTTACGGTATAGATTTTTGTTTTCCGATTACTCTCATGTTTTGAACATGTGTTATAGTTAAAACTAAAACTAAATATAAAAAATAAATAAAGAGTATTATAGTAAAAATGTGTAGTTTTTTTTAATATTCGAAGTTTAGCGATATGCTTTACATATACCCTGTATACCAAATAAACCATACAAAATTGGCATAAACTTTTGTTTGGCGTTAAAATTGAAAACAAAATATATTTTAAATGATTGTCTCTATCTCCGTGGTGTGAATTCGTAGTATTGAAATTAACAAAACTATTCTTACGATGAGGTAGAAATATAATGATCAATAAACTGGGGGCGACTGGTCTACCCACCTTGCCAACTTCCCGTTTGGACATATTGTCTTGCTTTTGAAAGTTTAATTGTTATAAAAAAGCCCGCCAATTCAAATTTTTTGCAAACCATATCGGATGTTCATTACATAATTATGCGCCGAATTAAATTGGTTCCGAGTCGATATCATTTTTTGTACTCGAGATATTCGAGACGAAAAAAAGTTCACAAACGTACGAACGTACATACTATACGCACACACTGACATCTCCCTAAAAACGATGGATTCGGACTCTAGGGTTCTCGAAACGTAGAGATATGTCGAAATTTTCAATTGGTAAAATCGAACCCATTCCCATTTCCAAATAGAAAATTAATAATAAATTTATTTCGATAATGTGTACAAAGACCTAACCTTATAATCTACATCTACACTAGAGAATTGAATTTTAATGAAGGCAGGATGAGATAGAAAAATATTTTCAATAACGTGTATTTGATTACAAAGCAAAGATAAAAAGAAATAAATGGTTATAAAATATGCAAGTAGAATTACCACGTTGACTGCCGTACCAATTATCGGTGACTGGCATTTAAAAAGCTCTCTCACGACGAAGGTATTTTAACACGGAATTCTCTCACAAAAGCTTTTATGCTAATTGCGGTAGTCAGATGTACGCAAGAGAGAAAAAAAAATTTCTAAAAAGCTCTCATTGACCACAAAATCAGCTGAGAAAGTTATTTATAAAAGTAAAAAGGGCAAAATATCCTTAAATTTACGTTATACGTAAAAAATGGCTAACATAACATTCTATAATAGGTCCGTATCTTTCGGGATATAACTTTGGTTGAGAGGTAACATTTTTCGTGGTATTTACAGGAATCCACACATTTCAAGTTCTGATTTTGTTCTGATATTATATCTGTTGGACTTTCCCCTATGAGCTCAAACTCATCAGTCTATCCAAGAAGCTATTGGAATTGATTTTATATAGTGCTAACGGCAACAAAGTTGATAATTCCAAAGTTACATGTACCTCCTATTCGACAATTCTACGGAAATTCGCTGGAGGTACCTGAAATCATTTTTTTTAGAAGACACATAGTTTTTCAAATGAGTACATTGAATAAGTAATATTTACTGGAACCCCAGTATTCAACGGTTAAATTGAATGAATTCCTTTCCTCTGGGTGTTTGTCGAATTATCCGCTTAAAATTTCAGAGCATTATAAATATACCTACCTAAAATAAACACTACATTAATTTGGTTTGCAAAATCAATAAAATTTATTAACACATTTTCGATTTAACAAAAATATCCAAAAAGCATAAAATAGAATTGGAAGCTATCACTTGCAGTTGTCTTTTGAATTGCGTAAAATCTTAATTTAATGCGAGAAAATACATCTAAAAACTGGAATTACTTTAATCTACTCTAACATGCAGTCACGATTTTGGGGGGGGGGGGTATGCTAATATTTACATAAATATACAGAAAAGCCATACAACCCCAGCAAATATAATAAAACAGGGGATAATGCCGCAACAAAATTACACGTCAGCACTGCGATGGGGTCGATTTGGTAATTGCTATAAAATATTTTACGACCCTTTCAAATGATGTCGTTCAAATAGTCCATGTCGAAATTATGCCCCAAATCTGTATCCAAATAATCCATATCCTCGGCGAGCAGCTTTTTCACGTACTCAAACGAGACAAATTCGTCTTCCGTGTGATTAACAGATGACTGGTCCCCGGGCTGATCATTGATATCATTTGTCCCCGACTGGTCGATGGCAATTTCAATTGGATTTTCGCTCTGATTGCTCTCTATCGTCACAATGCAATTAGAGAGCTCATTAAAGTTCATCGAGTTATTATTAGCCCGGGCGTCCTGGTCCCGGTCCAGTTTAATAAAATTTTGCGGATGTGATTCGTTGTTAGTTGCACTGGGTGGACAGGAAGCTGGAGTTCCATTCGTCGGGGTAGGTTTGGTGCTTATGTCATTAAAAACATCATCGAATATGAAATAATCATTTCGAAACGAGTACGGTGCGGTTTGGGGTGTACAAGGGGTTGTTGGTGTGGGCGGTGTACTCACAGATGATTCGGAATGCCGCCGGATTTTCATAGATACTGAGCCGGAAAGAATATTAACGTCTCGAATGGATTTCCTTCTTCCGTTTGTCTGATCCCGAATTGAATGATTTTTGACATGCTTACGTAAACTCGATGGATCTGTATATCGTTTTACACAACCAGGAATTTGGCATGCATACGGTTTCTGCAAATCACATTAATTAGTCATGTTCTAAAAATTTTTCCAATTACCTTACCGTGTCGTAGTGTGTCCTTTGATGTTTAGCTCGGTCCGAACTGTTACTAAAAGCCTTGGAGCATCCTTCATATTGGCAGCCATAAGGTCTTTCGCCCGTATGAGATCTTTGGTGAATTTTTAAATTCTCCAGCCTGGAGAAAGCCTTATTGCATCCAATAAACTGTAACACAAAAGAAAAAGAAAATTGCGTAAACATTACAAATCACTTTTTTCTCGAAAGAATTGAGCTTGCCTTACAACAGAAATAAAAATGGCAAAGCCAATGTAATCGTTCGCATAAAAATATTCGGGAAATGTGAATTAAACTCAGGTCATTCACCGAACCCTAAAAACGGAACGATTCGGGTATCTTTTCTTTCATTTCAAACTGTTTAGATATGCAAAAGAGATTCTATGTGTTCCATTTCATAGAGAATCAAGCGTAATCCTTGGCATTTTGATGAAAACACGAACACTACTCACTTGTGGGGTAAATTTCTCGGAGAAAGATTTTTTTCGTTGTACAATTTTTTCTCGCTTTCAAATTTTTTGGTAAATAAGCTCTTGAGAATGTAACAAGGGTTGAATAATAATAAAATTGTAAATTGAACTAAATTCGTCCGCTTGGAAAAACACTCGTACGACAAGAAGTCGTAACTCATCCCGGAAAGATGCAGATGTGTTTCGAGTTTGTTTTCATATTGTGGATCAGGTATTTGGGTAATATTACCCGCTCGATATGTTCTCCTTGAAAAGTTTCTAATGAATACAGGATAATTGGTGGAAGCATGCGTGTCGGACATTATTCAAATTTTAAAAATAAAATTCACGAGATACGTTATTTATGCAAAATGTGTGTGAGTTCTGTTACCATTTATCACTTAATATTGACAATATTTTTCTTCTGAAATTGCCTGTGCAGGTGATTTTAATATCAATAATACGCAATGGCTCAGACATTCTTTGAAATTAAGACAGGGTTACATTGAAGTAGATACCAGAGCATGAAGGTTTTTCAGGAATTCAAACTGCTGATTGGCTTGCAAAGGATGGTACGGGATCAGTATTCATTGCACCCAAATATGTTTGCGACTATTTAAAGAGCCAAATACGGAAAAGTCTCAATAGCTGGGAAGTAAGGTTCAAGGAAGAATAGTCATGATAGTCTAAGGAAACCTGCACGTCGCAGCATGAATGGTCGTTGGCTATGTTAAACCTGCATTTGTTGTTGCATTCCCAGTCTCGTATTACGTAGTATCCAAGTCCAAGTATTCGTGAGCTCGAAGGGTTCTGATTAAAATTTGAAATAGTGATTCGAAAAGTGAAGTGGTCTTGCCCAGAAAAGTGAAAATGTCAAAAATTGAATACCGTGCTGTAATAAAATTTTTCATAAAAAATGGAATAACGTCAATGGAGATCAAAGAGTGGATAGATCGTGTAAATAGATCACCTTCGATGGTCAATCATTGATCAAAGCTTTTTCATTGGGGATGGGAGTTAACTGAAGTTAGTCTACGCTGTGCAGGGCCAGCAATGGTAGTTTAGTTACGCAGGATAATGTGGATTTGGTTGAGAAAGTTGACTGACGGACTAGCGGTTAAAGGCCAGGGATATCGCAGGACAAACTAGTATATCGAAAACAAGTGTCCTTCGGATTCTTCATGAGCACTTTGGGTATGACAAAAATCAGCGCAAGATAGGTAACGCGAATTCTTTTCTCAATGTAGAAAGTCAGCAATTTTTGGAGAATTGTATAAAGACGTCATAGACGGTGTTCTCCATAGAATTGTGACATGGGATGAAACTATGATTTCTTACTATGATCTCTTGGCCCGGAGAACTTGTGCCGAAAAAAGGTGAGACCTTCGCTTTGCCATTGTTGTGGAAAAAAGAGCAGAAACCTGTCCCTAAAAGTACTGCTCTTACACCATAATGCGTCCCTACACACTGTTGCTATTTCAAAGGCTGCTGTTAAGGAATGCTGCTTGAAGAAATTGGAACATCCAGCTTACAATCCAGACTTGGCCCCAGCTGACTAGAGGAGAGGGTTAGGTAGCATTTTGAAGACAAAACTCCAGACTACTACTTTAATGGTATTAAATCACTTATTAAAAGATGTGAAAAATGTGTTGAAATAAATTGAGAATATATCGAAAAATAATCACCGTTTTTTTCCTCTTTCATCCCTCCTTTTACCTTAGGCCGCGAATACTTGGATCACACTGCGTATCTTCCTATTACTATCCCTAATGACCTCTTATCTCTCACCCCGAGCATACTTGGCAATCTACACGATCTTAATTAAAATTTTCGATTTCGAGATTTTAGTGGTGGACACTGTCACGATGTTGCCTTAATTTTAGGAGAAAGAATAGTCTGCTAGTTTGACTATTTATTCATTTTTGGTCATGTGAATTTTTTGGTCAAAATTCCATAAAATTCACATTTTTCAACTTTTACCTTGAATAATTTGTCAAGGACACAACCGATCGGAACAAGTAAGGTAAGGTAAGGTGACCTCTTCCATATGAATCCCTGGTCTCCTGTGACGTTTTTGTGAGAAGTTATAAGGATTTTATAGGGTCAAAGCATATGAAATCTTTGGACGCCATTTTGAGGGGGAGAAGTGGGGTTTCGGGAACAAACGTTGATCAGGACACTTCAAGGACGCGATTGGTATACCGCTAGTCGATTAATTACCGGACCCTTTGTATAATGCTTATATTCATTGGAGCACAAAATTCTTCAACAAATGAAGAAAATTTATCGTGACATATTACTATGGCAGAAGCGGACGAAGAGCAAATATTATGAACTACCTTAGCACGGTCTATTCTCTTTGCATATATAGTGTGATAAAGACATCAGATAATTGATGTAAATTCTAGTAAAGATCTGACTAAGGAAAAGTATAGAATGTTAAGGTTTTTTTTATTAAAAATGGCTCCTAAGTCAGTAGCATCATTGAATTTAGTGACTAAAATATTGCCAATCTTATAATCAAAAAAATTATTATTCGAACACCAAGAAGGAAATCTATATATCTCTGCAATGAGAAGCAATCCTCAATAGTATTAATTCTAATGAACTATACTGCGATATGGATTTCAGCATACGTGAACAACACAAAAAAACGAAAACATTTTTTACCTCTCTATTAATTCAGGTTTACCGTGGTTGTCCAAATACTTATTCACACGTGATAATTCTGTTCTGGATCACAATATTTTGATGCACGTTTTAAAATTATCGAGTATATATAGAATGGTTTAATAATTTGGGTATTGTCACTAGTTCTTCTCAGAAATGTTGGAAATCACATGTAAAACTTGTCAAAGCCCTGCATCGTATCTATCTGTCTACATATCTCCTATTTTGTACACTAAAAGAATTTAAAGCTTACAAAAGATGTGGGATGGGAGGGGACTCTAGAAGTACTTGATGAAGAGCAGGAATAGAGTAGGGCACAATACAGAGGCTTGGAGTCGCGAGGGCATTGACAATACGTCGGCATTGATGTTGTAAGCGTTGGAAATAATACCGTCCAGAGTAATACGGATAGAACGGTCAGAAAGGAAACCATCATAGTTGCGAAAAATTGTGCCGAGGCCTCATGTTACGGTTGAACAGTTAGTTTTGGTACGCTGAAATCGATTGTCATCGATTAGGGTAGACAATTCGAGTCATCCCTCTTCACGAAGTTAGCAAAGTTGTCGGGCTTTCCCTTTCAGCAGAACGGCACCATAGCTTATCACTCGCAAACTAATGGTTTCATAGAGAGATGGCATCGCACATTTAAGCTAATATGTCGTATGATACGCATTATTGGTCAAAAGTTTTGCCATTTGTTTTACTCGGACTAAGGACAGTTTCCAGGGAATAATTTCTCGCTAGCGGGTTTGTCTCTTCGCTAAGAAAATTGATTCCCAATTTTCACCTGCTTCCGGCATCAACGCTTCATCGCTCCTATGAAAGTTGTAACAGCCAGTGTCTGTTTCTTATTTGGGAATCAAGTCTCACACAAACGGTTTTATTCTTCTTATTAAAGACAAACATATCAGTGTGTCTCTTGATAGACTTAAACCTTGTTACGGTGAGATTCCAGTAGCATGCTGACCGGTTCAGGTACTATTGGACCCGACATCACACCACGGATAACAACAGTGTAAGGGTATAGCGTAAAGAAGGTATTGACAGAAGATGAAGCGAAGTAGCAAAAAGGGACGGATAAAGACAGAGGATTCATAAGTATGATGGAATCGGGAAGCACCTAAGATTGATGGGATCTTGCAAATTACATCATTATAATATTTTTCTGGTTTTGTAAGTAATTTAATGCTGAATGATTTTTAGGAAAAGTGAATTTTCTATTTTCAGTCGTGTTCATTTAACCGTTAACCGAATACTTAAGCTCTTTTTTTACTTCTTTTCAAATATATTTATAAATTTTGATTTATGTAATATGTTCTTTCTTTACTCGACTGTGACAGGTTTCGTGATTTCATCGCCTGTTCACAAAAAACAAGTGGCGTCCAAACCACCTTTCTCCTAAGTAATGTGAATAAAAAGTTGTTTGGAAGAATCATTTTTTTATTTAGACAGCATGTTCTAATTTCAAATTTCAATATCTATGGAAATTTAATAATTCTTGAATCTTGGGTTTTCCAAAATTTTGTGGAGAGAATAATCGTTATTATCGTTCAAAGAAATTTCCACTTTATGGGATACAATTTTTAGATCGTTGTTTTTTTTGCTAAAAAGTAGTTAAATCTAGCATTTTGCAATAATTTCTCAATTTCTGCTGAAATATATCAAATGATACGAGAATACAATACTGTCTGTGGCTTTTTACTCAATCTCAATTTGCTTAAAAAAAGTAATTAAACTTACCGGACATTTATTAGGTTTTTCACCGCTGTGAACTCTCATGTGAATTAGTAGCTTATAGCGTGCATTGAATGGCTTGTAACGTCGTGGACATTCGAACCAGAAGCAAGAGAATTCTTCCCCCTTTTTAACTTCGACATGCTTTTTTTCTATGTGAGCAACAAGAGCACTTTGATTTGGGAAAATTTCGTTGCAATCAGTCCACCTGCACTCCAGGCCCATTCGGTCATCCTTAATTAGGTACAGATTCTGCGGTTTTATCTTCAATTCCTTTGTAGTTGTAGTGCATTCATCTTCATTGACCGTCCAAATATCTTTGTGCTCCCTGTTAGGCTTCTCAGGAGTGGGTTCAGTGTTGTAATTTTCTGATAAATGCAAGTAGGAATCATACGACTGTGGGTACATATCCAATTTGTTCACATTGTCCTCATTTTCGCTGCCATTTGGGTTGATGTGACATACGTTCGGGCTGAAATGTGATCCAAATGTTGTTACTATAGAAGGTAGCTTCTGATTTTTTGCAGTATTTTCTATTTTTGGTGATGAATCTCGTAAATTCAGAGCCATCCAGGGGTCAAGGGAAGGTGAGGAGCACGGTGATTGGTTCTTTGATTGACAGTTTATTTCATCGTAGTTAAAATATTCGATGTCCAGATTGATGTACTCATTGAAATTGCAGGATCTCGTCAGCCGTTCAATGTCTTCTGGTTCGAATTTGAAGACATCTTCTTTGGCGTGGTCATTGTAGGCTGGTGTACATGTCTCATCGAATATTGAATTGGGGGTATTAATGAATGGGGACGCTTCCACGAAATCGATTGCGTTCCCGGCACTGCTAACATTTTGCACAGATTTCGGATCCGCCGGCATAAAAATCTGATGCCTTTCACAATTTGATGGACTGGAGATGAATTGACAGGATGGCGAATGGAATGACGTGAAAGGAGATGTTGGAGTTAATATGGATGTTGTCATTGGATCTATAAGGTTATTATTTTGGGCCGGAATGTTCAGGTTGACAGTGACATTTTGCGGTAAGGGTGTTTGTAGGGGATTGTTCAGATGGGGCAGCTCCAAATCACACTTTATGAACATTTTCATAAAAGTTCATTAATTCGCGAACCTAACTACTAGGACGAGGCACACAACACTTCTAATCACTTCACTAGATTGTTTACAAAGGAACTCACGGCTTATTTACACTTTTGCGCGCAACTGTGTGAATCTTGGCGAATGCGCTAAAATTAAATTCGTCTATTTCCTAAACACTTCGTCATGGCAAAGTCAAACGTGAATGCACGGAAGATTAAAAAGAGCCGAATACGTCAGTAAAACGCGGGAAATCCCTATGAATAAATGTTCTACTTGTACCAGAGCCAGGCTGCTGCTTATCTTGTACACGTTATAAAGACGAGTGCCAGCGGAGCTCTTTTTAAGAACGTACTGATTCTGAATTGCACCCGATGGTGTTGATGAGCACACAAATATTCTATTAAAGTACAAAAACAGGAGACTCAAGTATTTAAAAGAGTTCCTACGGGTAGCATCCCGAGGAACTAAAGGCACATATGGTGCCTCCGTTAGAATAGGATAGAAAAAGAATTTTCCAAATGACATCGGGCACTTTTCCTTTTGGACTTTTTGTGAATGGGAAGATGCCTTAAGAAAAAGTGCGGGTACAAAAAGAAAACTATCATCTCCATGTAGTATACTCCTCGCACTGACTGATCACTTGTTCTGATTTAGTATTAAGGGACGGACAGGGCTAGAGCTGCAGGTTTAGCGTAATGATCACTGATCTTAGTTGCTTATTTGGACGTTCACTTCGCACTAGTCTTGTTTGAACACTTTCAATTTAGTTTGTAAACATATGCACCGGAGCATATGGACTTCTGGATAGAAAAGATTGCACACATGTGTCCCTTAGTGTCTATGATTTGTTTTTCAAGCGTCAAATTCATTTCTTTGCTGCCAACTGATTAATTTGTTCTATAGATGACTTAAGGCTTTCTGATTTTTTAGTTTGGATAGGTCATTTCATTACTTGATGTAATCCACTGATTTCGAATAAATTAAATATCTCTTTATATAATTTTATTATTACAGTAAGAAAGCTATCGAATGCAGCATTTTAAACAATTTTCACAAGATCATTCTCTGAAGGAAGTAATTAATTCAAATTTATATTACTGCTCGCAAGAATAATTTCGAATTTGAGTCATATTTAGTTAATTGGCGTCTTTTTAAGTATTTTAAGTCTAAGCAATTCCGTCACTACCCATATTATTCAGGAAAAGTGGTAAATTAGTACAAATAAAAGTTTTACGCCAATTTAATATTCGAGTTTAGTTTGTTTGAAATGGGCAGAAGTAGACAACATTTTTTCTGAACAAATACTCGAAATATACAAAATCTTTTTATGTTATTGGCCAATTTTTATTATAATGTTAATTCAATTTCATTTACTGTTTACGAGATCGTTTATAATTTGCAACTGTGACTTTAGGATAGGTGCATTAATAGATTCACTGCCACTTTTAGTAGAAAAGATTTCATGAGAAAAATATATTGAGGGCTTATGGTAAAAATATTTTGGTTAATATTTTTTTTTGTTTCATAAAAAGGAAGACAAAAATTACAATATTTTGGTGTAAAATTTTTCAAAAACATTTTTAGTGTGGAATCGTGATTAGAAGAGTTAGCAGATGAATTTACTGCTCAGAATGAAGAATCCTCTTCATAATCAGAATTGGATTCATTTCAAAGCGGAAGACCACTCAACTGGTTAGGAGATCTTTTAAGGTAAAGTCCATTTGTGCGGGGAATGTCGTCATTCGAATGAGTTTGCCGAAGTCGGACTGGATGCTAGTAATGTGGGTAGGGCCCAATGTGATAGAGACACATCCTGTGTGTCATTTGAAGATCTCCGTGCATTGTTCATAAGTATGTGCAGTTTACAAACAACGTTGCTAATAGGCTGTTCTTGGCAAGAATCATAGGATGTTTAGTTTCTTCAAGACGTATAGCACTTTGAAGTCTTCCCATATAAAAGTAAATCTTAGAAGAGCACTGCGTTGGATATGAAATCTCGTTTCGAAGGACAGAGAAGTTCTGAAAATAAATCCGCTGATCATGTGCTACTCAGAAGATTCGAGCTCGTTCAATCTCTGCCGTTGAGAGATAGCCAGATATGCGCTCGCTTGTTCCTAAACCTTTTAGATTATATAAGAACCGGAAACACCAAGCTGTTACTTGGACGAGTCATTTTTTAATTAGATCCAATGTTCTTTAGTAGAAGTGAAAGTCACTGCTCATTAGTTCTTGGGTTTTCCTTGAAATCCACAGCAGATGACGAAATAGCACCTGCAGGGGTTCGTGACCAAATAATGGAAGGATGTTTCATCCAAGGTCCAAAGTGAAGAATTTATTTTCTCATTATTTCCAAAATCAAAAACTACAATTAACCAAATACCAATTCATTTAATAAACATTTGTTTCTTACATTTAAGTCCATATTTTCAACTTTTCAAGTGGGCACGAACTATTGTATTTTCATTTATTTCTTTATTTTATATATTTTTCATTATTGTTGAAGTGCTGAAGAGCGTGCCCATAGGTTGCGGATAGTAAGATGACCTATAGATCTAGGTCTACAGGTCAGTTGAGACTATGTGTTTAAGAATAAGTTACCGCGGATAATTCACTATTTTTACTGACACCAAAACACAAGATTACCCGGCAAAGTGTTTCCAAAGATTCCATTGCAATTTAAATGACTTTCTGCGGCGATTAATAAACGACAATGAAACCTGCTTGCACTATTCAATTCTAGAAGCTAAAGAACATTGCAATGCGTGAGGTTAGCTCCATTATGGAGGAGATTCACATTTTCACAATGTCTCACTCAAGAAAAAGATGAGAGAATTGAGCTCTCCGTCCCGGAAATACCTCGTTGAAAATGAACTGAAGTTTTTTATAAATTGGGTGGCCTGGCCAGTTGCTTGAAATTCCAGGGAGCAACTCCAGATCTTTCGACAGCTCGGATCTTTAGGTCTTCTCTTCGATTCAACCGAGAAGAGAAACGACCCCTAGGTATGAAGTCGATTACCTAGCTCTTCCGATCTACTATCGAATTGCCAAAAGACCCGAAAAAATCTTGGAGTCCTAAACACAGTTTTAAAATATAAAAAACCAACGAGAAAACTAATGTATAGAAGCAGAATACTCGAAAATCGTGGTTATCTTGTGGATCTGAGTTGTTAAAAGTGGGTGAAGGGAAAAACTAGAACAAACGATGCATCAACCGAATAACCTTTGTCAGAGGCAGTTAACTCGATACCTCATAATTTGCTCGTGAAGCTGGGTTCTACTTTATAAAGGGTGTTGCCCTTTCGGGACCGAAGTCTACATTTTAGGAACTTTGGAGCAAATTTGATGCTCGTGTGTTTTTCGAAGTTGCACTATTAAAAATACCGACGAAACATTTACTGTCTTACTCTAAATTTAACTGGCTTAGTTCTTAGTGCTTGTTTTAGAATTTTCCACAGATTTTTTTTTAGCTCGGGCTTTGCTTTGTAATATTAATAGTTATTTCACGAACAAAGTTTCTATATAATAATAATGTTCTCATCGAATTTTTTCTTTACAAATAACTTCAAGGTGCCATATTTCGAGTGTGAAAGGATACATCTGGGAGGATTTTATATATATAAGCAAAATAAGTGATAATAGTCGCTGGTCGCTGCCCATAATTTTAAGAATTCCACTTGATCACGGCTTTCACTTTAAGACACAGAAAAATCGCATATGATTTCATAGATAGAATTAATCCCTTGTCTTACGAGGTAATAAAACTGGAAATTAATCAGGCAGAAAAACGACTTGGCGAAATGAACAAAAATTTAATAACCTCTTCAGGAAAACATAAAAGCTTCATAAATGAACATACTACGGTAGCTCACAGAAGGACGTTAAAAATGTTTCATTAAAAATGTAATCTCGACGATAAGAATGTAATAAAAACTTTAATAAAACATTTTTGCTTAAGAAAATGAAATATGAAAATTATTAGAGATGTCAAGTGGATAAACTGCTACATTTTCTGCATGGCTGAAGGAAACCGCGACTTTATTAGTGCTTTTGTTTCCACGTGTAAACGCAGTACCTACATGTACGTAAATGGACGT
>QYTT01092217.1:1735-12046 GCA_006980735.1 Dasypogon diadema | reverse complement strand
CTGCTCATTAGTTCTTGGGTTTTCCTTGAAATCCACAGCAGATGACGAAATAGCACCTGCAGGGGTTCGTGACCAAATAATGGAAGGATGTTTCATCCAAGGTCCAAAGTGAAGAATTTATTTTCTAATTATTTCCAAAATCAAAAACTACAATTAACCAAATACCAATTCATTTAATAAACATTTGTTTCTTACATTTAAGTCCATATTTTCAACTTCTACTATTGTATTTTCATTTATTTCTTTATAATTATATATTTTTCAAAGCTTTTCCTTCGGTATTGTTGAAGTGATAAAGAGCTTGCCCAGAGGTTGAGGATAGTAAGACGACCTACAGATCTAGGTCTATATATATATATATATAAGCAAAATAAGTGACAATAGTCGCTGGTCACTGCCCATAATTTTAAAAATTCTACTTGATCACGGCTTTCACTTTAAGACACAGAAAAATCGCATATGATTTCATAGATAGAATTAATCCCTTGTCTTACGAGGTAATAAAACTGGAAATTAATCAGGCAGAAAAACGACTTGGCGAAATGAACAAAAATTTAATAACCTCTTCAGGAAAACATAAAAGCTTCATAAATGAACATACTACGGTAGCTCACAGAAGGACGTTAAAAATGTTTCATTAAAAATGTAATCTCGACGATAAGAATGTAATAAAAACTTTAATAAAACATTTTTGCTTAAGAAAATGAAATATGAAAATTATTAGAGATGTCAAGTGGATAAACTGCTACATTTTCTGCATGGCTGAAGGAAACCGCGACTTTATTAGTGCTTTTGTTTCCACGTGTAAACGCAGTACCTACATGTACGTAAATGGACGTCAACAAGTCGACGATGCCAACTATTTGAAATATGCAAATGAAACTTTATGTGCAGAAAGTTTTAATTTTAAATGTTAATGAAAATGGGAGAGCCCAGTTTTCACATACCTCATACAAAATTAATATTTTGTCAGTTAGGATTATGCAAACAGTTTTGATAGTAATTTCCAAGTATTAATTTGAAATTTGAGCTTACATTTTGAATTACACGGAAATTTTTGTAATATAAGATTCGTGAAATTTGTTTCAACCGGCCTAACCGTCCTTTCCATTTTGTATATAGAAACATTTTGAGAAAATTATAATATAATAATGAAAAAGGATGAAAAATAATTTATTTTATCCAAATCTCTACGGCTGAGGATAAGACCTGAATACTCATCAATGTGATATTCTAGATTATATTATATAAAAAAAATTATGATATATTTTAAAAAAATGGGAAGGTTTAGCAGTTCCAGACGGGTATAGAGGCATTAACCATTAGGACCGAAACACAGTTCCGACTGATCAGGCAACTTCAACTGAAAAATTCAGTTGAAGTCAAGTGAGAAGTTCTTTTCAAAATTAAATTGCAACTTGAACTGCCACTGACTACTTTTGACACGTCAACTAAACTAGAGCTTAAATTATTTATGAATTTAATTTCAACAAAGGCTAAATAGCACTTAACCAATTTTAATCTGGATATATTGTCTAGCTGATGAACATCAAAATACATGTACAAAATTGGTGTGCCGTGTGCATCGTGATGTTTTCCTCTGAGCTTAGGCAATAGCTTAAAAGTGTGATAGTTCCCTTCATAAAAAGGATTCTCACAAGAACTGTAATATCTTGGCCTCATCTAAAAGAATTTAATAAATAGTGTCCCAACAAAAGCGGAAAATTTAAATTTCAAATAAAATATAGTATTTTAATACAATACCGAAATTTTGATTTAATCATAAAGTAGGCATGTGGGGATTTTGTATGGAGCAAAATATGTGATAAATGCTCTCCTCGCTTTGCTGGCACATTTGCGTTCTTTTGACGAAAGTTTCCACCACGATTTGGCATAATTGTGGCTGTGATCTTAGTGGTACAGAGCCAGAACTCCTCCATCAAGGCTTGGGTGGTTGGGGGCTTTCTGATATAAACTTTTGACTTTAGAAAACCCCAGAGAAAGAAGTCCAAAGGCGGCTAATTCTGGTCGACGAAACGGGGAATTACACGACTAGGGAATATCTTTTGCAATGATCCAATTGTTTCATGTGATGTGTGGCAAGTAGCATCGTCTTGTTGGAACCATATGTCTTCGAGATCTATACCATCCGTTTGAGGCACAAACATTTGGAATATTTTGTCTACCAAAAATTGGACGCAATTTGCGAATCGAAAACTTCAACACTTTTGAAGTAATTTTTAACAATAAGAATGCGTTGTTGTGTTGAATACCTAAAATACTGGTGCCCAAATGAATCATGATACTCCGTACAGGAAGCGAATACGCGCCCCAGAAATTTGCAAAGTTCTTCTAGTTCTTCATTCCAAAATTCAGCCACTGTTTTTACTTAAATTCCTTTTCTCGCCCAAAACTAATAAGGACTACCGTTGTGACTACTCTTTTTTTTGGTTTTATAGCAGAAAAAATTTTCTCCTATTGCTTCTTACATTTACATGTACTGTGTTTCTGTAAAAAGGGTTGAGGGTTCAGCCGACTGTGCATTTCTATGTACCTAGCTTAATTTGACAATTCATTATACAAAAAGCCTTTTTTCATAAACTAATTTTAATATATTTTTATCTTCCATTATATTTAATAATAATTTGTTCTCTTCTTTTGTTCAGAGAACTCTACCCAACGCCATTTTGAACTCAGAAGTAAACAATCCCCCACACATTTACATAACTCACACACACACACATTAACATAACTCTTTAGTGGATTTTAACTAGATTTAACGAAATTCAACTCAATTCAACTCCCGTTTCCATGGATTCGAACTCGACTCAATCCTGAGTTAACTCTGCATGCAAGCACAATAATAGACATTCATCTCTGTCATTAAGTTACCTGCTCACAAGTAATAAAGTAGCTGCGATTTAGGATTTAAGTCATAAATCATCTCTCTTTATTTAGGATGCAGCAAAAACTTTCTTTTTGAGGTACCTATTGCCTATGTTTGGGGCACAGTTATATAATGTACACGGCATAGCTTAAGCGGAGGTATTTTTTTTGGAATACGAGGTTGGGAAATTTGTAATTGAAAATGTTGCACGTAAGCCTTAATTTTTGCCATGATTAAAGGCAAAGGAATGCTGCAAGTAAGGCTTAATTTTTGGCACGAAATTTGATTGTACAACATCCCAGTTGCAAGTACAATTCTCGCCAGTAGTTGAGGTATGCAGATAATTCAGCGCGCCGACCAGTTTTAAAAACTGTATATACGTATATGTGCTTAACTCTATGTTCACATTTTTTCTTTTCTTTTGTTACTTACTTAGCAATAGCTGTTGAACAATTCAATTGAAAGTAGTATATGGGATTTCTGCAATATTTAGTATATATACATATATGTTGGAAATACTAGTAACAATAAAATTAGCCAAGGTTTGTAACTCATAAAGTTTTTCAATAGTAATTTTCTCTATAAACACTAAGCCTTCCTGAATGAAACATGAAATGTTACTTCTTTGTTTATATTTACCAATTTTACAATTAAACCAAATGTTAGGGCATAATGTCAAAATGTCAACATGTCACATCCGATACCCGTAATAAATAGATAATAAATTGTCACAAAAAAATACTGCGTTATGCTCGAAACGGCTGAATAAGTAAAACGTGTCAATCTTGCAGCCATAATCCGAAAATCTGCCTCCCTCACGAAGTGTCGAGTTTCGAGAAAACCAATAAACCACTGTAAACCACTTAATTATTTGTTTGTTTTTTGCTCCTTGCCACTTGAGTTGTGTCAAGTATTTCAGTATTTTTGGGAGCAAGGGTTAGTGGAAATTGAACGTGACTTGGAGGTAGAAATGAGTTTCTCACGGCCATACCAGACTACTAATCACGAAGTACAACTGTCATATCCTTTGATAGATTTATCAGAGGGAAACTGCTGAAGTATCTCATTTTGGCCAAGGAGTGGTTGGGCAATTAACTTGTCCATTTATATTTTATTGGTGTTATACTGACGAGATTTCGAAATAATGTGCAATGTACACAACTTGTTAATTTCTGTTTGTGAAGTAGTTGTTACTCACTTTTTGCGCAATATAATTTGGATTTTATTACCATCTTTTTATTATTTCTGCATTAAGGAAGTAGTGTGAGAGTGGTTGGTTTCGTTGGTAAAGGAAAAAAATTAAACGAGGTTTGTACCTTAGGGACATAATTTTTCAATTGTCAGTCAGAACAAATTTGAACATGGCGTCAGTTCTTTAATGTCTGCTTACTTTGACGTTTCCGTTCACTTTGAATTGGAATTCACAACATCATTGTGATTAAAATCCGTGGTTTTATTATTATTATTTTTGCAAAAAAAATGTAATATTTTTATTAACATCGTATTTGCCTTTGAAATATGGAATTATGAAAAGATGAGAAAATGTAATGAAATATAAAAAAATAGTAAAAAAAATTGCAGTCTTCATTTCTCTATGTCCTTTCAAATGGAGTACTTAAAAAACCAATTCAATTCGAAGCAAATAACATCAGGATGATGGATAATTCTGTGATTATAAAAGCAGCAGACAAAAAAGGTGACATGAAACAATGACTGGGCGACCATATAAACCTTGCCTATTCCAGAATTCCCAGTTTATGGCAGACCTGTAAAAATGTCCCACCAGCCAAGGTAGGTTACACAGAAATGTCAAAACAAGGATATGTTCAAGATTTCGAGTGCCCGGGCCTCGTGAAATTAAATACACCCAACTCTTTTTTTACACGGTAGATACGTTCTTTAGAAAACCGTGAAAAAAAATCGTGTAAAAAAATATATGCGACATAGGGTAAATTTGGGGATATGTTCCACAACTTTAAAAAATCTTAAAATTAGCGTAGTTTAGTTGCATGTATCTCATTAATTTTTACAGAAATAAATAGGTAACAAAATTTCCCTTAATCTATTCGGGGTTCATTTTCAGTAGGAATAACAGTTTAAGAGCTAGGGTGTGAAAAAGACAATTTCTTTTGTTACTTCTATATGAAATCAACCAGAAAATATCTTCTGAGAAAAAGATAATTATTGTTACATTTCTCCCTTTTCAAACTGGACACTTAATTTTTTTAGTTACTTACGGATAATTCAGCCTATAATGCAGCTCTTAATGATTTCGCTACAGATTTCACCCCCAAAATGGAACAGGTGAATAAAAAATTTATAAAGTAACAAGAAGGATTGCAAAAGCAGCGACAGGAATGGGAGGAGAGAATGTTTGAAAAGGAAAACGAGCTGATGCCGCACGTTTTAGATATACAAGTACATAATACTCCACCGAGGTGCTGCAAATATTAATTGGTTTTCACTGCCAATTTCTACTTTTTACTATTTTCTCATTTAATGAACACTTTGTTTTTTTTTAAGGTATTGACTTAGCTCAGGGGACAACCCTATAATGCACACAGCAAAGCTTAGGCGGAAAGAAATTAGGCAAGAGAAGTTTGGGAAATTTTAACCTGACAAATGTTGCAAATGAGCCACAATATTTGGCATGAAATTTTATTGTACAACATTCCAGTGGCTTGGCAAGTACAATTCTCGTCAGTAGAATTGCCTTAACCACTAGTATCCAGATGAATCGCTGTGTCCTGTGGGGGATTCGACCGGCATGGGTATAATGCTATTTATTTCAAGGGAAGGGCGTTTGAGTTTTGTCCGCTTCTTAGCTTGAAACGTTTTTTTGTTACTTAAATTCTTTAAGTGTAGATATAAAAAATTGAGAATCGCTCTCCATCATATCAAGATTTCACTAAAATCAGAGAAGGATACCGCAATACTTTCCTAGTTAATGCTTACGGTGTGAGAAATAGGTTGCTCACCTAGATCCAACTACAAACAATTCAAATTACTTTAAAGAATTTTGTTTTGTGTAGGTTTTAGTATCAATTGGTTTCAGCATAAAAATAAATGAAGTAAATGTGGCCTTTTTGTAAAGCACAACCAAATTGCCTTCCAAGGTCTACATAGGACCCGAATTAATCAAATGAAAATTTGGCGGGTTCGTGCGATAAAAAAAGGTGCTCGATTTGATAGGGCAATTACTTAAATAGCTTTTGAATGCTTGGCTAAATAAACGCGGAATTTACCATAGGCTCTCTATATTTCCTCTAAGATGGAAAAAAGCAAAAAAAAAACATCTCCACTTAAAGAAGTAGTGACAGAAGAATCGCTTTAAGGTTTTAGGGTGCCCTTTACAAAGACGGATCGCTTAAAAGCATTAAAAATTGTTTTGAGATTTAATGTGACATTGTTTTTCATTACATAAATTTATCACCGTAGTGACATAACTATCCGTTCAATTTTCGTAAAAATTCTACTTAGGTCGGTCGTAAAATTTAAGAAAACCTATCCTGATAATGCACTCCTCAATGAAGGCATTCAGTCCTCGACACACTTTCAGACCATATAAGGGTGCTTCTTACAAAACAAAAACTTGTATTTTATGAAGTGTTTAAGGCACTTGAATTTATGTCCCTGACGATCGTTAAGTAATGTCCGGAGTAAAATCCACTTCGTGCTGAGATAGCGAAATTTCATCATTAATGTTTATGATATTTTGTTGTAATTACGTTGATTGCTTAAAACAATTGCAATGCTTGGTGCATCAAGAATATTATATGTATAATAGTTGGACTTTGGATGAGCAAGGTGTTGAAATTAAAATTTTTGCTCCGGTAATAATCCTTGGAGCTTTGGTGTCACGGTAATCCCTAGGAGTTTTAAAATTTAATATCGACCGTTGCCACTACGACTGCAAGTAAGGAAATTGGAAATTTGTCTGATCGCATCAAATTAACTAATTAGAAGGACCTGAAATATCTTTCATACAATTTCTGGAGCAATGTAGAAATTGTTAGGACTTTTAATGTTTTGTGTTGTTTTAGGCGGACTCAGGAAATTGTAAATAGGTACTTACGCCCAAAAACAAAATTGTAAATTGATAAAAGAATGAAATATTGTTATATAATCGATTTCCATTTTTTTAATTAACTTACAGTGAAAGAGTTGAATAGAACAACAGATTTTTGAGAAAGACTCATTAAAGGATTCCAATCAAAAAGCAAAGGAACAGATTTTTAAGTGAAGTAGTGCATGGATTTTGAGCTTATATAATACCTTAAAAAAGGACATCACCCCTGAATTGTTAATTGCATTGTTTCATTAAGAAGTTGGCTAAACCGGAGTCCTAAAATTCAGTTCGACAAAGTGACGAATTACCGCTGGCTGTCTTGTTATGAAATCCAGCATCATAAACTGAGGATCCACCAGTGTTTCGCCCTGAAAACCACTCCCATAAACCTGTAAGAAATTCGTGATTCTTTCAAATTTTCATTCCCGTGGCCAAGATTTTGTTTTCTTCAAACCTGATTTTCGTTCGTCCAACCGATACCGTCATCGCAGACATATTGTTTGGAAATACAAATAAGAGTGAAAACAATTTTCAAAACTGTAATGAAAATTGCGAAAAACGCAGTGTATTTCGATCAGTGAGAGCCAGCGATCTCTTCATTTGAATGTCTTCACAAGGAAGTTATTACGAATTTGATAGGGGAGAATTATCAGTTTATAAACCAGATCAGAAAATTATTATTTTGCTATTTATGCTTTGAATACACGATGGAAGTGAGTGTCTGTGGTAGGCAAGTCAATCGACACACTAACGATGATCATATTGACTTGATGTGATCGAAACACCAAAATTTCATTCATCACCAGCGTTCCAAGCGCGATGTTTCGATGAAGATGAAACTCCAGCAACCTTAGGTTTTTTATAAGATATTGTGCCAAAATCTTTTTTAAGGATTAAATTAGTGAAAGATTTTGATATTCTTAAACGTCGAGCAAAGTTTCCTTATCGAACGAGCCTTATTTCTTCGCTGCTGCACTCTTAAAACTTTAATGCGTAGGTACCTTACTATGCATAGTTCACGGACGTCCACTTCTTTTACAGTCCTTAACAGCGGACGTTTCCTTAAAACGTTTAATGGTGTTATAAATAAAATCCCGCTGTACACCTGAACTTTTTCAATTTCGGAAAATATCACAACATTTTATTCCTTTAATAAATTTATTCACCATAAGTGCCCGTAAGGCTTCTATCGCTTTTCACTCTTTAACTAAAACTGATAAAAGTCTGATTTTTCAACACAGAAGCGGGACCTAATTGTGAAAAAAATTTACCAGGAAATAAATTTGTTCAAAATTTTCATGAAAAGAAACTTTTCTATTCGAATTTATTGGATACCGTGTTATTGCAGGCGAGTTAATTCTAAGTGCCCCCTTCCTTAACTTTTGCCAGGAATTTTCAAAACAAAATACATGTTAAAGCGTTTTAAAGATAAATTTTAAGATTAAAATTAATTCTTAATTAATCCCTCAATTATCCTCCAAGCAAATTAAATGATGTTGCCATATTCCAGATTTACAGTCGTCCTTTTCTCCTTGTGGTTGCAATCTTGTGAGAGGCAATTAAAAAAAAACTCTGTTCCTCCTTGCAGATGAATATTGTTCGAATTGAATCATAATCCTCATGTTTCTCATCCTCCAAGCATAATTCTTCGAAAACTTAGGATGTCTTCCTTGAAAACGCGATGAGATAACAACACACAGCTCCTCATTTAGAGGAACCTTCCACCCAGCGAATTCATATTTCCTGTTTATATCTTCCTAAAGTACTCGAAATTTCTTATGTATTTAGGAGTTATTTTAGTCCATCACTACTCAGATGTAATCGCGTGTCACTTGTTAAAATCAAACTTATCACTCAGTCCGAGCATGACGCAAAGTAATTGTTGGGTGCCTAACTCAGCCATGATATAAGATGTCCCGCGTCCCATAAAAGAAAGAGTACAAGAAGTTCATCGTCTTGATTTATCACTTCCATTTGGAATTTATGGGCGGTTGGGAGCAATTTGCTCGAATGAAAAGAAAAGGCAGAGAAAAAATTCTGAACGAGGGTGGGTATAACTTCACCCATTTGTAACTGAACTTGTGGGTTATGTGGATGACAGTGACTTTTGTCTTTTTTTTACTTCGATACAACCTCGTGTGCCCTTGTATAACCACCCCATGTACATTTGTGGGGTTCACAATTCAGGGGGAAGTCAACAGCTATACTTTAGGTCATATGTCATGTAATGTGTAAACAGAGTTTGATTTATTTTAATTAGGCAAGCATGAGAAGGAAAAGTGCTGGTGTAATGAACGATAAGCTCTAATTGGATCTTAATTGAGATCCTGGAGGTGAGGGTCGTACAGTAAGAGCTGTAATGTATTCGTATATGTACTTGAGAAATATATCGAGAGAATATGCTACTAATACGGATCTAACAAGATTTAATTTAATTTCCGGATTTATCATAATCTTAACGTATCTGCTTATGAATACTGTTAATATGATTATATCTATCTGTCTCTCATTAACGTGGTAAAACTTATGAGCTTTTAGAACTGCAGGGTTGCAAAAACTTTGCGTTTAGTAGTTGCAATTTGATGAAATTTGTTTGATATATTCAAGGTTTAATAATAAATTAGGAAACTTCTGCAGAACAAATTTAGTAAAATTTATTGGCAAAATAAACTTACAATAATAGTTTAAAATTACCTTTAACGATTGATAATACATTTAATCCTTTTAATATTATTAATATAGATTAAGTAAGGAATAATGAAAGTACATGTGCATTTTCTGTCGACATTAAAGCAACTTTCGACAGCATAGACAGAAGTCCGGGAAGTTGAATACGCGAATACTCGAATGCTCCGCGGCCTCAGTAATCTTCAGTCACAGTCTGCATGTATCATCCTCTTGGGTCCTAATTCTTTTGAAATCTAAAACTTTCGTTCTCAGCACTCATAGAAACCAAACATGTGAGTATTTTTCGCTCCGTGCTTTAAACTTTCCTTTGGTCATTCCGAATGACAGACTACCAGTCTTAGCCTGTCGGCAGTCATATTTTCTAACCGATTTTGTTGTTCTTTCATAAGCCATCAGATTCTTCACCATACCTCGGCGGAAATTAAGCACGGTCATCCCATTGTCCAAGCGACAAGATTTGTGAGAGCGTCAAGGCCGTCAAGGGTAGTCAGCAGTGCTTTTTTGAAAGCTGTCAGTTGCTTTTCGTTTAGTCCATGCCACCGACCTCTATAATATGGACTGAGCATGTTACTCAAACTGCATTAAATTGAATGGCATCACTTTTGTATTGCTGCCTCTTTTAGAATAAGCATTCTGTGTCTAGGATAAATGAGAATTTTACCCATAA
>QYTT01092215.1:15052-29394 GCA_006980735.1 Dasypogon diadema | reverse complement strand
TTGGGGTTTTCGGGGACGTGGGTTATGAATTTTTAGTCCAAATTTATAAATTCAAAATGGCGACGACCATATAGCACATAAATTTTGTCATTTATGGTCCGATTCGATGCAAAAGCGAATTCAGGGCCGCGGATTAAGAATTTGTGGTCGGAATCATTCAGCCCCAAGCTGTGCAGGAGATCACGCAATGGTGGTGATGGTGATGATAGGTTTATGTGCATCTAGGCCTGAAATTTGAAAAGTTAGACTACTCGAAATTTACAGGGGTGGTGCTATTTAACAGCCAAGCGTTAACTGATATGGAGAGAATGTAACCACTGCGCCCGAATTAGGCAAAAACTAACATCTATTACTAAGTTCGACTTGTTTGATTCGTAAAAATTGATTATAACGCTAAAATGGAGAAAGTAAATTTTTACTTATAAATATTCAAAGTAAAAACACGCCAAAAAAAATATTGTAAAATAAGCCAGCTGAGATGCAGAGAATGCGTAACATATAAAAACAATTATATATCTTATATTAAAGTATTAAGTTTGATATTATAGTGCATAATAGAGTACATTTAGTATTGCCAAGAGTCAAGACTAAAAGAAATAAAATAAAATATAGGTATATACAAAAACGTATAAGAAAAAAGCTTTTATTTTTAAATGCACTAAAATGTAGAAAATATCTTTAATCTGGTCCAGAAATATAAAAAATTGATAACTCTTAAATTCCATATAACATCTTATGAGAGAAGCTGCCATAATTTCCTTTGATTTGTGGAAGACAAGGAAGCATTTCACGCAATAGCGTGAAAATTATTATAGTCAGAATGAAAATAGGATTATACACCAAAGAAATCAATCAGTCAACCAAATCGATATGCGACAAGATCAGCACTGTACCAAACTTTGAGCTTTGAGCTGTAATGTATTTATGATCTTGTTTTCGACTTAAATCAATCACAGATATCCATTAGGGCTAACTTGACTCTGCAAGGATATGATTGCCAGAAAGAAGAACACAATTGCTTAGTCAAGTGTAGACTCCATTATGCATTTATAATTTTGTCGAAAGATAATTTCATCGGGAAAGTTGGCTAGGTGAGACAAAATTACTTTTAGAGACTTTTCAATATCTTGCTCATGCCTTCAGTGCCTCATTTTTCCCGATAAAATCCAAGCAACGGGTGTATCCTGGGAATATATAGATGCAAACTGAAGAAAAAAGTGTAAGCTTGTTTCATATAATGATTCCCATACCGGAACTTTGGTAATCTGTGTGAGTGAGAGGTGAGGATTAAACTTATATATTCCCCCTAATAATTCGTGTTTTACTTATATTATTCCTTTTTCTTGAATATTAGAAGCTGTGGTAGAATGTTTCAGTAATCTTCAAAGTACTGCCCAACAATAGACACTTTTTACGCAGAAGTCTGCACATCTGTGGAAGAGTGAAGAAGTGAGCACATCTGCTCAGAAAGATTATTCTGCAGCTCCTGTATACCTTAAAATGGTTAATGTATGGCAACTCCGTATTTGTACTAATAAGGATTCAATAAGATTTTCTAATTAAGTGGAATTCTTTCAATTACCAAAAGTAATGTCGAGAGTGTGCAACCAATGGTAGCACTCAAGTGCTGTTGGAAAAGGAGAGAAAAGATAATAAAGTGACAAAAATGAGATGGACAAGATGACTACCCTGAGGCACCCCAGACTGGCCTCTATGATTCTACACCGAAAACCACGGAAAAGCACCTGATTTGATCTACCAGACAGATATGACTAAACCTATCTCAAGAATAAAGCTGGAAAACCCAATTTCAATAATTTAAGTTTGTAGATCACTGACAAAACCAGATATTGTCTTAGAGGTGAATTTCAATAAGTTCGTCGTAGTAGATTTGCCTGACATAAAGCCGTGCTGACTGAACGAAAAAATATCCTTACATTGCGGAGACACTTAAGAAAGAACTATCGACTTCCACAGTTTGGGTATGCACTGGACAGTATTTCTATCGGAATATAATTAGAAATCTCGCTCCTATTACATTTCTTGTGAATAAGAATAACGAAGGAGTTCTTCCATAATTTAGGAAAACATCCATTATTTGGAGATTTTTGAAACAGAACACGAAGAGGAACAACCAAAGTATCGGAATATGATTTAATCACCGCAGGAGGTGCACCATCAGCACCCGAAGTGAAATTGGAGTCCATGGGAAATTATGAGCTCATCATAATCAGACGGAGATATAAAAGCTGCACACATATGGTTTTCAGTGTGCACAAAATTGTTGTAATCCGGTTCAAAGTCGGAAAATAGAAAAGAATTTTCGAAAAATGCGACAAATATATTGCCAACCTCATAAGCGTTACTGCTGGAGTGCCCCTCGAAGGACATAGATGTGGGATAATTAATAAAAGGCGCTCGTCATAAAGAGCGGATGAGTGTGTCTTGAACTTATTATAGTACACCACAAATTTCTGGTAGTCAGATGAGTCCCTAGTTCTGAGAAAAGCCTTCCAAAGTTTATTCTTCTTCTTCAGAGCTCTAAACTCTCTATGAAACCACGGAGGTGAGATAGAAGCTAATCTTTGACGCTTAAAAAGAGAACAGGAAGTGAACACCTTGAAAATTTTGACATAGGACATGTTAATGTCCGCATCGATTTCACTTGCAGTTATCCTTATCCCTACTACCACCTTCATGATATTGAAGGAATTTCTATTCTCAAGGATCAAAATGTATATCTAAAGTAAAACAATATTTTACTTTCTTGAACTTGGCTGAGTTGCGAGGAAACGAAAGAACTTTTAAAGGTTGTTCTTACTACATGTAGTTTCAGTAGAATAGCACTAGGGAGCATTTTCATCTTTGTACAGCTAAAGACTTTCTGTCGATGTCCTCTTCCTATATACATATAATGGATTACACTTACTAAAGAAGACATTGTTATTCTACAATTTCTGTATACAAATGTGAGGAGATATAAAGCGTTTGAATTGATTGTACCACCCGTTTTACTTAAACCTTTTAGATAGGGTAGAATTATATTAAATGTGGACTATATTGTTTCTGGAATTTTTATTGATTAAAAACTGCAAACACTGGAGAGTTCCTGTAAGAGTGTAAGGTAACCGAACACTTAGTAAAATATTTATCCAGAAGAAATTTAGAAGTTCTTCCCGTTGACTTCTGACCATGTTAAATTTGAGTTGAAAACCTTTTAATATTATCGCAACATAAAAGCAGGTTTCGGTGTTTTCATTTTAAACATTATCTCAAATTTTTCAGATATTTTATTTCTCTTATTCTGTTCTTTGTATAACCACAAATAGACACTCGTTGCCACTTTACACATTCTGAAATTCTTGGCGTGTGTTGAGTGGATTTTCTGTGTTATTTGATGTCGGCTTTTTTCCTCTTTTGAAGTACGGCTTACCATTTCTAATCAAATTATCTGTTGTGCTTTTTTACCGTTATCCGATGTGCTTTGTAAATACAAAATCTTTATCCTTTCCTTTAGAAACCTGAGTAATATATATAGAAGCAAATTTTCTTGTTACAGCATTGTACACGTAACTTCTCTTTAAAATAAAAAAAATAATTCAATATTGTAAGTCGGAGGCAGACGTAGCGAATAGTAGCTTAGCTACAGACTGACTCGACTGGATTATTTGTAGCTTCGATGCTTATTTTAGAAAAAGGAAAGTAGTTTTTTTCATATTCAATATGAAAACGTATACGTAAGATGACGACATCCAAAAGCATCTGAAAATTTTCACTAGAAAGAAAATGAGCAAAATTGTTATATTTCTACCTTAAATAATATAAGCACGCTGTTCGTTCTGTAAGAATCTCAGATTTTAGTGGGATGAGCACGGTAATAAATAATTTCATCGAAAAATAATAACAGCAGTCGCTAACACTATTCACATAGTAATGCAAAAGCCAAGATAACAGAGATCATTAATGACAGGATAATGTAAAAGGTATTGTACTACAAAAATTTACATACTAGATTCATCGTATTTGTTTCTTAATTTTGGGCGAAAGATCTCATACGCTTATGAGAATACTAAAATGAAACTTTATTTTTATCCTTACATTTCTATCAATGAATGAATATGAAACAATAATATACGCAGGAATAATTCATGAATTTCCAGTTTCATTTATGTTGGGAATGTATAGTAGTGTTCGTATGTTCATGACCTCATTAATGAAGTAATGAACACATTTCTTACTGGGTGGATGCGTTTTCCTCACTTATTATAATATTTGGAGTAGTAATGTATTTCTATAGAATATGCACAATATTTTACCGATATAACATTATATAACATACACGGGTTTTGTGAAACAATTCTATATTTTTAGAAATTCTCATTCAAAAAGAATATTTTCCTTGACCGACAAAAATTAACAGACATCCAAAAATATTCCTCACTTATAAATAACCAGTTAATTTTATGTGAATCGATTATATCCCATGGCAAAGATATAAAGGCACACAAATATCTATCGATTAAAATTTTCATGCGAAAATAATCATGAAGATTAAAAAATTCTGACCTATCTTGAGTGTAAGCTACATTCCTTCTGGTAGTTGTATACAGTTACATAGCCAACTCTTTACAATTGTAGCGTTTGGGGGTTTTCTTCGACTGTAAGTAACATAACCTCAACTTTGTATACTTCCTTACTCTTATTAGAAAGTTTCTTTCATTTTTAATGTATATTTTCTTCTTTTGCAGGTACGTATGAGCGTGATCATACTTAAGGTTGTGGTGAGTAACCAGTAAAAAGTAACCAAAATTCTGGGTTTAATTTATGGTATTAAGGATCTTAAAACAATCCCACCGGACCATAAAGCTCAAAAATCTAAAAATCTTTCTTAAATACATTTCAGACAATGCATAATAACTGTACTTTATGTTTTAGTTGTGCAATTTAGCTCAATATCAATTTCAAAGTGAGATATCTATGGGAGTAGAATGTTACACAATCAACTAATTAATTATAATGATTTATTTGACGAATATACTCGCCATGAAAAATGGCACATAATTATTTGTGTTATGACGAGCATACTCGTCAAGAACTTGATTCATTTCACCCCAGTAATAATAAGAATTGGATGGAAGATTGAAAGAAAATGGACTAATACACTAGAAAGACAGCATACTCGACGTCAAAATATTATGATTTGTTTAAAATTTCATATAAGCAGCTCAGAAACTACGCCATTTTGACATCACATTTATTATTCGAGTATGTCGTCTGTCCAGGTTATAAGGCAAAATATATAAAAGTTTTGCTTTTTGTCTTTTATTTATTCGTTATCACGTGTAAGTTATCCCCTCTCCGCAGAAAGTTCATAAATTTTTATTTATATATATATGTAATATATACTGATTATGATATGACCTGATTACGACCTCATTATGACCTGATTATGACCTGATTATGATTCCAGTATGATCATAATTAGATCACAATCAGATCATAATCAGATTAGAGAGTAAATTTAACCCTACTTTAATGTCGTTTCTTACGTAGTTAAAGTCGATGTGTCAATATGAACTACTCTGGACATGAACTTCAAACTAACTTTACGTCTGGTCAGAAAAACTTACCATATGTCTGGTTTGGTCTGTCCAAGTTTAATCTGGTCTGGTCTGATCTGCCAAAATGTAGCCACGGCCTAAATTTAATCATAGTCCAAATCTAGATTTTTCTGGTATTATTCATTTTCTTTATTCGTACTATTTTCCATATCACATTCTTAAATTCATGAGATGTGAAATACTTTTTATTTTCTTAGATTATTCCTTTAACATGGCTACAAATGCGTACTAAAATCATAGAACTACGTCGTCTTTTTCAATGGCACATAAGCTTTCGACGACCATATAATCCAATATTGACGATGTTCCCATGATTAATTTAATTTTCATGCCACCTTCGTTAAATTCTGCAAATGTTTAAGCAAGCGATGTGACGTCTTTCACCTTCAATTGTCATCGATTACATAAGTTCCGAATTTTTGCGTATTTCCTTTGCAGGAGATTACCCCACGATCGTTTTGATTTTTACTTTGCTTGTTTATTTTGTTTTTTAACGAATGTTCTTCTGAATCTACCGTTTTATTACAATTCCCATCTGTAGTCAATTTTTTAATTTTAGGAGGTATAAGCGCCACTTTTATATGACCCCTTAGCTCATGGTGCATTCTCCTTACCAGATAAAATCAAAGCAGTGTAAATGAACCAGGTTCGGACGTGATCAATTATATTCTTCACAGCTAATTGACTCCTGGCAAAAAAGTGAAGTGCATACTGTCCGATGTTATCAGTCTATTGATTTTGAGATAATTGAAACGATAATTAATCTGGCTGGTGAGAACAGATCACGAACGCTCGATCACTTTCATTGCCACCTGCATGCAACATGAATCACATTGTGTTTATCGGAGGAGAAAGCTATTTTAAGCACAGCATATGAGTAATGTTGCATTGAACATTGTATCACACGACCTTTGATCGTGTCTCAAGTAAGTTGTGAAGATTCCGACCCGACATCTACTTTTTTCCATATTGGCAATATCACCTTGTGTCGTTCGTGCGGCGGAAAGATTAGTCGGTCAGGCCTCAGACGCTATTTACATTTCTAGTGAGATTTTTACGCAGGTGAAGTGGGACAATGTCACAGTGAAGACGAATTCTCTGTTTTTGGAACGAACTGTAGAACTCTAGACGAATCTAGTGACAAAAATACCAGTTCAAAAATAAGTCAGTGTTGAACAGGTTCTCAAACACTGATACCGAGTCTTACTGCACTGGTACCGCCGCTAGGTTCACGGCACGCGAAACGTTTACACGACACGATCAATAAAAAACGAACAAAACGAAAAGGTAACAAAAGCAAAAGAAAGACGGAATGCGAAGCCGACTGCCGATGCCGATGCCGAGTCAAGGAAAAGTCAGCAACTTTAGTCACACTGGGTTGCATCAAACTCAATGGTTTCGAGATTGCTTAGTCGGTTTGGTTCTTTGCAATTGTGCTACGATTATTAAGTAAGTGTGGCAAACCCTAGCCATTCACTAGTCCAAATATCCGGTACGGAACGGCATCTTACAATTAGACCCATTTCCAGTGTCTTAGATGAAATTTGTTCGTCGGTGAAGGAATTTCGCGCCGCGTTTTTATCGCGTTATCGATTTTCTTCAGTTAGTTGGTGGTAGCGGAAAAAGTGTGATATATCAGTGTGAGAAATCAAAAAATCGATTGTTCGGCACAGAATATTTCTGGGTGAAAAGAATTCTGCCATTCATTCCAGTGAGATCCAAGTGTTTCTGTCTTCCGTGTGAAGGAAAAGAGGAATTTTACTGACATTCTAGCAGTACTTCAGCATACTGAAGTGGACACTTCTGTTCATCTTCAAACGATATGGGTATGTATGGGCATTTGTAATCTACACTATATCTTGTCTTACTTCCCGAATGTCTCCCGAGCACATTTTTCTTCTGTCTTCCAAACAAACAGGTTTTCATCAATATCATGAAAAATAAAATCCTACGGATTTCTTCTACCAGTTTGTTGTCCATTTTTCCGCGGCGATTTAAGCGCGGTTATTTTGTTCAAAAATCCGGTTTGAGCATATGCAATTTTATTTCAAGTGTTATTTAACTGAAAACATTTAAAACTAAAGAAAACATCACATTCCTCGAGTGCAAACTGCAAGAAATTCATCTCGGCGCAACTAAGACGTAAACTGAGAAGAGAAAGGAAACTGGTCTACGATTTCTTAAATAATGCCAAGACGAGTGTTTTTCTTGATTTTATGAAGTAATTTCGCCCGCTCATAAATCACAACCATAAACAATTTTCAGCGAGGGTGCGTTGCTCTCGTGCTGTTGAGCCAAATACGCCTTATCAATATTCATAAAGGCGTTCAAGTGAATTATCTGTCTTAATTAAAAATGTAAAGCAGTGTGGCAGATTTTCTCAATTCGCCTATAATTGTAATTAACGAGAAATTTTTAATTAAGTATTAAATCTGAGATGAGTGCGCTCTTCTTCGGGTAAAGTGTAACATCCCACAGGCAGGGGAAATTTCATTTTATTTGGGAAGGAAAATGAGCCACTTCTTTCGTCTATCCATTAATTCTTAATACATCTGACCTGATCATTTGACGTAGGCTTCTGTTTTTAATAATTTTTAATTACACAGATTGATCCTCAAAGAATGGAATGTCTGTTAAATTTTTCTCTGTTAGATGAATACGTTTATATTTCTTCAAAATCCTCTGTCGACAGGATGTGACACTCTAAGCTTTTAATTATTTCCTGTTAAGAGATACTTTTCATTTCCTTGTTATAAGAAAAAGTAATTAAAACTTGAGGGCTCTTTTCAATTGTGTGGATGTTTGTTTAGGCTCTCGAATGAAAACAATTCCTAGAAATGTATCTTTTATAATTTTCTTAAAGATATTTTTGAATTTATAGTTATTTTCTAATTTTTTGACATAATTTCTTCTAACAGTAATGTACTTAAACGTTTTCCCAATGCCTTCACACTATTTGAGAAAACCTGTGTAGAGTGTAGAAATCTGTACTATCGCTTAAAAATCCTACAAAAACCTTTACGTTATAATATTCAGACCTCTAGAGTGGAATCAATATTCCCTCCCACAATATTTGTAACTACAAGCCATAAACTTGCCCCGAACATTTGAAAAAAAAGTAGTAATAAGTAAACTTGAAACCGAAAAAGATAACTATTTTCACTGGGGACCCGTGTATGCTTTAAAATTAATTTTAGTATTAGTATCATAATACTAGATTAGTCGACGATTCACTTCTACTACAAGAGAGCGGTCCAAGGGAATCAGGAGCGACGTGACCTGATGGGTCACCGACATTGACGTTTTAAAATAAATGGACGGAGTGTCAACTTTCAAATTTGAAACAATTTTTGGACACTGGATAAGAATCTATTCGCCACGTACGCATTTTACGTAAAACCAATTAAAGCATTTAAGAACGTCAATTATCAACGCAATATAAATGACTAAAAACGTTCAAAAAAGACTAACACAGCAAAATCGAAATTCTTTCTCACTAGTGGGCTTGCCTTACCTAGAAAATCTCAAATAAATTTTTGAGGATGCAAAGGATAGATATATTAAACAATACAGCTATCTATTTTTTCGCCTTATAATTAATTGAAAAAATTTTAGTTCAATTTCATATACATATTGTGTTCGAGGGAGAGAGCTATATTTTGAAGCACTTTTGATATCAATATCTAGTATGCGTTTGTTCGAAAACGCTTCATCTATTTATACTATGATATTTATGATCACCGGAGTGCATTCAAAAGGCACCTCGTTGCCAGGTTGCAGCAGCGCATGCGCCTCGAGCATGGAAACAAGGGCCTTTAACACCATTTGGGCCCCGTTGATGGTCGTACGAGACGGGACGCTCATGTTTGGCTGGCAAGTCGAAGATCGGCGCCCTGGTGTGCGTGATTGACCGCGGCCGGGGTTGCCCGCTTCGCGGAGCGCATCGACCTCTTACCCCAGTTTGGCTTCCTTTGCAAGCCATTGTCATTTTGTGTTTGTGCTGTTTTGGCTTCCTTTGCAAACCATTGCATTGTTTGTTGCTAGCTAGACCCAACAGGCCCACTAGCTTCGTGTCAGGATTTTCCAATTGGGAAATCTTTTGGTTATATGTTGAGGGGCGAATCCTTCTGGTCCCTCGGCGCCTATCTGTTGGCCGGCCCTTAAGGCCTATGGGCCTTTTGTGGGAGGGCACTGAAGAACCAAGACCCAACACAAATAAAAAAAGTATTAACTTATTGTAAAGAATATTAAAAATGAAAATGATATTTTTTTAAAATAGTAGTTTTAAAAATTTCTCTAGTTATAATAATATCCACAGTTGAAGAAAATGTATTGAAGGGAAGGAAGAACACTTTTCTAGACAGTGGCTTATTGTAAACATATAATTAGTTCTGTGCTGCGGAACAACAACAGCAAGTTTCGAGAATATAAAGGAGATTATTACAATAATTCTGGTGATTTTATTCTATGAGAAATTATATCTTAAATAAATATAGCACAACTAACTTCAAGTTTTTAGTTTCAAGCATCAGTCTTCTAGGTTAATATGATGATATATTGTCATGTTGGAAGTTTGCCTTATCTTTTGTCTTTTTAGTTATTTTTGAGGAAGCCTCAACTGATAAACCTTCAAAGCTGCAGGTTCTATATGAGATATTTTTTATTAAAAATTGGCTCCGAGACCATTAACTCCATTGACTCTACTACCTGGATTATTGTCAATCATATAATCTAAAGAAATCGAGTTTAAATTATGATAAAATGACATTGCTTTGAATTTATATACATTAGCCGAATGTTGTTACTCGAGCCCCAACTAGAGAGTTTATTAAGACCTCTTTGTAATGAAATCGATCCTTTGTAGTATTAAACTTAACAGCCAGCTTAAGAACAGCGACCAGCAGGAAGAGCACCGGTCCTAGATGGCTGCCTTGATGAACACTTGCAGAAACTAGGATTGTTCTAGACAAGATATCACATATTGCTTACGGTTTTTTAAAAACGAAGTAAACCAACTGAGAAAAGAAGAGTAATAGCCAAGATGCCTCAAATTCCGAATAAGTCGAGATACACTAATTTTGTCAAATGCTTACGCATCGAATTGCGTAGTTTGAAAATACAGCCAATTTGGATATATATGACCTATCAGACACAAACCCATGTTGTTGACTCATACTATAAGAGAAAATCGTCCTGCAACCACTACGGTTGATTGCAGTATCATACCTCTGATGACCTCTCCTTTTTTCATGTGCGTCCAATCACATTCCGATATCCTGTCTAGTTCCCGAGATATCAGCCCTTTCATCTGTCAGTTGGGTTTTTGAACACCCCATCGCCCATTAACTACTGCATTTTATTGTAACATCGTGTGGAGGCCATCTCCTACTTCCATTTGAGACCACACATTTTTTATCTAGTTCTCGAGATATTAGTCCTCTTACCTTTGAATTACATTCGTGGTAATCCTCATCGCTGATTCTACGAGCAATTTGAATTTGTTTTGTAACCCGCTATTTGGTTGTTGACGACATATGGTTATTGGTTAGGGTCAGGGTTAATATTAATCCGTCTCATTAATTCGGTTTTGGGTTAAGATTAGCGCTAGGAGAAGGGAGGAGGAGGTTGTACCACCTCACTCTATTCATCGAAACCTTTTCATAGACACCCATATCGCTTGAAGTGCATAGTTAGATCAATATAGGGATAGGGAAGACCAGAGGCTGGGCAAGAACTACGCAAGGTATATCCATATCTATAGTAAAAACTTATAACTCAGTTAAAGAACCATTCAACTGATGTGAAAAGATATAAAAAGTTTTAACTCAGTAAAACATCATCACGAAAAAAGCGATAAAAATTTCGTCCCTTGATAAAGTTCTTCTCCTGATGAAATCTTTTCAGTGAAAAAGTATTTCGCTCCGAATCAGAGCGAAATTTTTATTTCTTTGCGTTTTCGATTTCGTCACGATGGGAACAGTACAAGAACTTTTAAGAGCCTCAGTTTTTGAATCGTTCCGAAGCTTTGGTTCTTACAAGTAACAAGAAACAAATCTGGTTAAATTGGAACGTGTTTAGCACGAAAGTGCGATGTTGCTTTCCCAATTAGTTTATCTAAAAAATATTTTTATCTACCAAATATTTTATCAGTAACTCTAGTAGTGAACGATTTTAAGTTCTTGATATGTTGTCTGTTTGGTTGTAAAACAAGCCCTTAGTGAATAAAAGTTTTAACTAATCGAACTGTTGGAATTCAGTGGTCCAGAAAATTTTTAATTGGATTATAAAATCACTTTTATTGTATATCGTAAGTACGTCTAAATTAATAGTTATATTCAACTGCAGAATTTGCTATACATCACTATTTATAAATAAAATTGCAATTTGAATGAAATAATCATCAAGTAGAACTGTCACGTACAAAACAAAAGTAAATTTGCTTTTCAAATCATAAAACAAATGGGCTCTAATCGTATTTGAATAATTTTAATTCATGTGTCAAAATCCTTTAAAGTATAGAACGTGTTTAGTTAAACCAAAATCTCTAATTTTAATTTGATGTGCAATTCCTAAAAAGTTATGAATGATGCGAACTGGAAGATTCAAATACGGAGGTCTTACTACGTGTAGTGTTTCAGGATTTACCACACTGAAGTACTGAAATTTACTTTACTTCTTTCTTTCAGTTAAGTTTTTTGCTTCCTAATGATGGAAAGAAACTTTAAAATCTCATTTTCATCAAAGATGTTGTTGGTTTAAACCCTAATATATTTGCACCGTACACTGACAAGAACTTGTAACTTGCAAATCTCATTCCAGAAAATAAACCCAAACATTTGAATAAGCAAAGTCAAACTCAGTTCGAGTGAAAGTTTAATCTAAATATCTGCAAACAGAGAAACATTTCGAGGTATATTTATGGAACTCCACAAACCAGATTAAATTGCCGGGAACTGTATTGTAAACAGGATAAGAAGTTTTCCCGACCTTAAGAAGCCCAAGTGTATTGAATTTTACATTCTGCGCTAAATAAACAATGCCCTAAAGTCGAAAACATCCTTTTACGTGTTTCTATTCAGGAAAACAACTTGAAACTTTAACTGAACACGACCAGGAGTAGAGTAATTAGGAACTTCTGAACAAATGTAACCATCGAATTGCGGGAACGGTTTCTTCAAAGGATGTACGTAATACAGCAAAAAATTGCTACTTAACATAATTTGTATCAAATGCCAATCTACATAGTTTCTGGATACTGTAACGTCACAGACTTAATCCTGCCTTGTCATGGGGTTGGATTTTGTCAGCGCTTTGTTCCTGTGGTTTTTAATGATTGCACAGGACTTTATTAAAGGACCCGTTCCAAGTAGTAGCGGACGTTAATACCGGTGGTGGTAATGGCAGATTTTTGTCCTCTGGAGAGGTTTACTTTAGTATACCTAAACAAAGTGTGCTTACGTTCGCTTGCCTGTTACCTTCCACGAAATTACGAGGAACATGAAAGAGGTTGACTGGCGGGAAAACAAGTCCTTTCTTGGCATAAAATGGTGTTTGCTTCCCGGGGGATGTGAACGCTGTAATATCGTTCGAAATTTACATCCATTCCAATTTTATGGCTAATGTTGGTGCTATAATAACTTGAGAGCTGGTGTTCTATCGTCCGGCTAACATTTCGTATTATAAAATAGGGAAATAACATATTTTTAGTATTAATAAAGCAACGGAAATTATATTCTGTGCCATACAGAAGGCGTTAATACCTTTTGGAACTGAAATCAGCTGTGAATTTAAAATGGCTTTTGGGTGTTATTTAATCTTTTATTAGCCTGTTTGTCTTGAAAAGGCTACTGGTGCGGCTTGGTAAATATCAACTGGAAAAATGATTAAATTACTTTTGGAGGTATTTTAAATTCAATAAATTTGTAATTAACAAAACAACAGAATTTTGTTAATTGGTCATTAGAACTTCCGCTAATGTACTACCGTCCTCCACGTCGTATTTAAGTAGCTGATGAGATACAGATAGATGTGTTTCACTTGCCCTAACCTATCATAACAAATAATCAGATATCCAACTATTCAGCCTTATTATTGAATCCGTCGGACCGGAAACGGTTGCCCATTTTCCATATTTGTTGTTGCTTTACAAAAGCAAATATAGGGGATTTGCAGCTTTTTCCGATCCGATAGATTCAATAGGAAGGTCCATTTATAAAGATCATATCCAAAAGACTCTAAACATCATATTGTCCTAAATATTTGAATAAGTTATTATTCTTATTATCGTGTGTCGGATTACCGAATCAATCTGGTATTCATGCATTAAATCATGAACATTATGCGACTCACCTTTATCAGTATTTCCTTTCAGGACAACCCTGAACATCTCATGATATTCTGCCCTCTTCACTTTCCTTGGAAGATTACTTTATCAATTGCGAAGCTTTTAGAATTTGTAAGACGAAATTTAATCCTTGTGGATAAACTCGCATTTCTGGCTTTCAGAAAATTAGTCAGTGATATCTTTAGTAGTGAATGAAATCTTTCATTTGTAGTGTTTAGTAGGGTCCTATAAAATTTTCGTATCATTTCCTGGGCTTTATTTTTTTTTTTTTGAGTTTTCTGTGAAATTGAAGCTTTTAATTCAATATTTCCCTTGATATTTTTATTACCAGTATTTTCTACCATATTGGGTTCCAGCTTACACGCATTTTGCCGTTC
>QYTT01092215.1:2652-15032 GCA_006980735.1 Dasypogon diadema | reverse complement strand
TTTCCATCATTATACTCGCGTACAGGTTTCGACTTGTCAATCGGGCCACCGTTGTGGCCGCGGTGAGAGTGTTTTGTTTTGGCGCTGTGAGAAAAGTTTTTAAGGTACGTAAAAACTAAGTACTTCTCAAAACATGATTGGAAACCATATTGTATATTATGACTATGCATTAATTACATGTTTGTTTGATTGTTTTAGAGGTCTTTTTTTGTCTACTTGTGCTTAGTAAAAAAATCTGATATACTTTTCGATTAGTTTGAAATTTAGTTTTATAGTATTCCATATTTGGGTACCTATTCCATAATTAGGTGCCTTTATGTTGATTTTGTTTTTGAGAAAATTTTTTATTTTAAATTAATCTATGTAAAACAAGACTGTCAATTAGTTAAGCGCAACTGTATGACTGATAATAAATGAGAATAAAAGTTTTTGATTTACAATATCTTTTTTTTCTATAACACAAAAACCAAATGGTATTCCATATTTGGTTACTTTCCTCTAGTGAATGAAATCTTTCATTTGTAGTGTTTAGTAGGGTCCTATAAAATTTTTGTATCATTTCCTGGGCTTTATTTTTTTTTGGAGTTTTCTGTGAAATTGGAGCTTTTAATTCAATATTTTCCTTGATATTTTTATTACCAGTATTTTCTACCGTATTGGGTTCCAGCTTACACGCATTTTGCCGTTCCATTTGTCGTGAGTTTATTTATTTTCCCTCTTTGGATAGTGAATCCCATTTATCTTGTCTTCAAGGTGACCTATATTCTGAAGTAAGTAGAAATTAGTTTGGAATGTCATTAAATCCTTTTAAAGATTGCTTATCTTCTTTGGGGATATTCTCTCAACGAACCATAGTAGGTACTTCATGTTTTGCATTATATCGTTGAGTCGGTTCAGAACCAGTAGATACTTTATTTTCGCTCATTTTCTTTGAAAATAATTTCTAAAGTTTCTTCATTTTCCAATCCTTTACTAGTAGTTCTTTGAAACATTTTAAATAAATTAACTAGTTGCATCTCAGACTCCCGTATATAAGTCGTAGCTATATAAGTAATACTGTCAGGAATTTTCTTACAAGTATTTGCACAGATTATTTGAGAAATGCATTCCAAGCTTGTTTAAGAGAATTTCAGCGATAATGAATGCAGGAAGCTCATCCCGTTCAGTTGAAATTCCTTGAATTATATTTTGGAAAAGAGGATATTAGGTTTGCCATGTCAACCTAAACTCTCTTTGGGTCATCTACAATACCTAGGACTATTAAACACAAAGAGAGCAATTTGATTTATGTTAGCTGAGTTATGTTGATAGAAGTGAATCTGTAGCGGTCTTTAGGAGACTGAGAGCCTTACAGTAATTATTCTAGGCGGAATTATTCCAAGACTGGCATTCCTGGATGGTCCTCTGCAATTTTTAGCCAGTCGAATTCACGAAAACGGGGTGAGGAGGTATGTTACTTGAGGTACATTTACAAAGCATTCGCAATCTACAGCTAATTCAATTCAGAAAAGAGGGATGGAAATCCACGATAGTTACGATCCCTAGGTACTTAAATTTAAGAGAACAATATAAAGAACTATACCAGCTGGTGTTCAACCATAAGAATTATTTTCGAAATTGGAAAGGGAGAGCTATGATAAATATCCGGTTAAGCATAAAAGTAATATAATAATAAGTAATATAATAATAAATTGCTTATAGTTAGCATTAATTCTAACCTTGAGGGAATGAGTTGATGATGGCTTAGTACTTAACCCAGTGAAATCACAGTATATTGACTGTTGATATCTTCCCGTCGTGTTTTGATGATGATTTGTTTTTTTTTTGCTTTAAGTTATGAAATATTTAAACAGCGTTCTATTTTACATATTTATATATGCTACTTTAGCCGCTTTCGGCCTGTGTGCTCATAAGGATTCAATATCGCTTTTAGTGATTACATCAGATTTGTTTTTGTCCTCCGCAGGCTTGACAATGTTCCTTTTTATCGCAATTTAAATATGTTTTTATTTTTCTAAAAATCGGCATCTGACCCTTCTTCAGAAATGAAACATCTGTTCAACCTACTGTAACGATTAATGTGTTAAGAAGATTTGTAGAGACGTCTGTTTGATAGTAAAAAAACATCATTATTTTGGTATTTTTAAATTATATATTTTTTCACGCATCAAATACTTTGGACATTTCATCCCCTTTTGACACTACCAAAAATTGGCAATATTATGTATAAGAGAATAAATGTATCATACTACATTAACGATAGTTTTCATTGAAGCCAATATGAGGATGGCTTGTAGCTTACGCTCGGATATCTTTTGATTTATGCGTTTTTATGCGTTTTAGAAATAACAAGTTACAGTTTTTGACTTGCGTAATTTCCGTGTCTCTGCCGGGAAAAACGTGAGAATTTGTTATATAAGACAAAATTGCCGTTTTGTGGAAAAGATTCCAGTACTGCACTCTTATGTCGATAAAATAAGCTGTTTGTCTAGTTGTTACGTATAAGTCATTAATAAATCACTAATAAATCAATTACACAGTGTTATTTTTTATTAAAGCCTTCTTTAAGAAGGTTTTCGAATTATCTTCTTGGAGTCAAAAATCCCCTAACAAATATTTCTGAATCGCCTCGATTCTAAAAATATAGATTGAGTATGTCGGGACCATTAGACGTGCGTACAATACACATACACTTATATATTACATCTATTTTTTAAAGCTAGTTTATAGGTATATTAGTTTGGTAATAAGTGTATGTCTTTAATTTCCTGCACATAGCTATAAGATCTATTTCTTAATTGTGTAGAGTATCTATTGTCAATAAATTGTATTGAATTGAACAGCTGGCGCAGTAAAATAACGAAATGCCGAATGCATATTCTGCCTGACATTGGTCTGGTTAATGCTGTTTATAGAGACATAAAACATAAGGATCCGATCACTCCTTAAAAAACCTAAGCACATAATTTATTATCGAATCCAAATGTATCTTAAGATTCAGTTTTCGGTCATATATCACTCCAAGGACGATACAATCGTCTGCATGACAAAAAGAATATCCTATAATGGGTGATCAAAACACACATCCAATGCTTTACGTGAAATTACATTGACACTAATCGACAACACAATTGGGATCTTCCTGAAGCAGGACACAGTTCTCAAAAGAAAGTTTCAAATCGTCAGCAAATTTTTATAACTCGTTACACATCATTAATGAAAAGAATTAACAACAATGCATCCTGATGGCTCCCCTGAGGACTACCTAACACCAACGTGAAAAGTGGGATACAGCTGGCGGTATAGGAGGTACGATTTAAGATTCGGGGGAGCGCCAAAAAACGTTATTGTCGTGTCTTACCGACCATTATTCTGATGGACCAGAGCTTTTAGCTTGAAACTAGAGATGGCGGTTTGGGTTTACAAGTTCGATAAAGATAACAATATCTAGTGTGGGTCAATACAATCGAATCTCTCAGCAAACGCCCATCTACCTTGACATACGATACGGCTGGTTCTGTTCTAAGCTCGGAATTTCTGAAACCACTTCCTTACGCTTATTATCCTTTTAACTTTTAGTTTTTTTCTACCATTTCCCTCATCTAAATTTTTTAAGGCTGTGCATACCATCACGGGGATTTACCTGAGCTTTGGCTGCACCGCAAAAAAAGCATCAAATTTCTCATAACTTCCGTACTTTATTGCTTTGTTGTTAATTTTAAAAAGATGGTACGAGGTGGCTCATAAAGAGTTCAAAATTAATGACTAAAGAACCACTCACCAGTCTATAGATGCAATCTATGATGCCTATCTGAGATAGATATACAGCATATAAAGCAACGGGTGATAGAAACACCAAAACAAAGATCTAAGGGGAATGTTCAAAGTAAGCTCATAAACACTGGTAGTATAAGTTTTTTCTCTACTTGAAAATCTTGCCGCAAACTCTCAGATATTTTAAGATAAATAAATAAAGTTTCGGCAATGATTCTTGACTCCAATGTCAACTAAAAACGTGATGGCCAGTTTAAGTTCAGTGGCAAATATGTGGCAATTTTGCTTAATAAATTTTTATTGTCTTCAAAGAAAATGATGAAAACTTGCCAATTCTAAAATTTTGTTTTCTCTTGTTTGTGGGCAGCATTGTTTATTCAAAGAATGTTATAAAAATATCCAATAATGCATTTCACATGACCATTGTTTATGAGCAAACAGATTATGAAAGATGCTTATCTGTCGGCTTTCAAAGTTCAGGCAGATAGCATCTGGCTGACAGTGTATTTTCAGCTTCTCCAACACCTCCGATCACACGCTGTAATAACATTCGTAACATTCTCAATATATGTAAGTTTGGTTACTTTGTTAGAAGGGATGTTACGTTAATACATTTTAAAATTTAATCTAAAAGTTTACCCAAATAGGATATCAAGGCGACACAATGCTCAGCTGTTTTCAAGATAGCTGTGTAAATTGTTGGACGAGAGCATAAAAGCGAGACATACTCTTGCATAATAAGGAAATAAAAATCACAAAAATTCATAAATGCTACAGCATTTTTATATTGACGTTGATGCTATGTCGCGGTGAACATAGAATAGCCATGTCCACCTATCAACAAAATCACTCTGTTGGTAGTTCTTCAACAGCAAGAGAGTTTGGTCCGAAGACTGCTACTCTCGTTTTACTGAATCTTGAATGTAACCATGAACTATTTATGTTTACCTCTTTCAAATGTGATACAACCACAAAAGTATATTGTATTGTCCTCTAAAGCTACCTTAAACACAATAGTCTAAAGTTTGTTTCTGCGACTCTATACGTCATAATAAAGATCAGGAAAGCTAGGAAGGCTGCGTAAGTCTTAACCTGAAAATCCTGGAGGGAAAAACTATTGAATTTGCGCTAAATTTTTAGATTAGATATAAGAAAATTAAATATAAAAATTAAGAAAAAGAAAAGAAAATTATAAATTAACAAAAAAATTATAAAATAATGCTCCAAGCAAAGTTTTACCAGACATGAAATAAATTTAAAAGAAAATAAAACTCAAGCAATGAGGGAAATTCGGGAATGAAAGATACAGCTAGCCATAGATATGGTTTAAGCGTCTGGAAAGTAACTTCGTTGTGATGATAAATTTTAAAGCATTTCTTTTTAACGACTCCAAGAATTAACACGAAAAAATCCAGTGTTTGGGGCTAAAGACAGAGCAGCGACTTCTCCATTTCCAGTTGGGTGCTCTGACTACTGAGGTTCCCTTCAAATGTTTCAGAAAAGAAATTTTAACTAATTTCAGTTGATTAAAATTGAAAATGTTAAATATCATGATTCAGACCATACCCCAATTCATAATGTGCACCATTTCTGATAATTTGATGGACTCTATAAACTCTATGTGACCATATGTAGGTAGTTTCTCTTTGTAAAGTCCCTTTTAAAGTAACTTTATTTATTTTGCCAAAATTTAACTGAATTACATTCTTTTCAAAAAGATAAACCCGTTTTTTGAACCAGGAAGCTCTTGACTAAACAACCTTTAGAAATGAAACGTTCGCAAGTTTATCATCAAAAGAGCTTTAGAATAAACCAAAAATTACTCTTGCGAGTGTAAAGGTAAATATCATTTAATACTGTTTCCAAATTATTTACATACTTAGGTGTTGATTTTGGCAGCAATATATTTTCTTAACAAAAAATCGATGTAGTTTTTCAACATTGTCGTAAGGCCGAAATCCTTAGATTTCCGCATGGTAGTACATAATTACATATTAATTACAATTACATAACTGCTTAGATCTCGACTTCACTTCAACGCATTTTCTATGGATTTAAAAACCTTCGGTATTTGAGAAAATTTGCAGATAGGATGATAATTCCTGACATCACTTTTATCACCCGAATTAAATATTAGGGATAAATTAAATATTAAATTTATAAGATGCAAGACTTATACCATCCTAAGCCGTCTACCGAGTTTAATTCAAAATCATGTCTTATATTGACAGGGACCAGCACTTTATCTTCGTCAGCTAGTAACTATAACAAAATATCAAATAAATCAAATAATAAAATCTTGAGACAATATTGAAGAAAGACTAGAAATTAATATGGGACTCCATTAATTTCTAGAATAAGTCTAACTTTAAAAGAAATTTACCTGACAATTTAATTTTAGATCAAATATTTGTAGAGAGAGATTAAGTTTGCAGCAGTATAGCATAGCAACTCTTCCGTAGGGTACATACTCGTTTTATTTAAACACTACAAGACTAAGCTATCTCACTTAATTAATCCTATCTAGAAGTATCTACCAAGGACCCATCCATATTACTTGTATAAATATTTAACAATTTCTAGTCCCATGAATCCTTACAGCTTCAGCGACCCTCTTACGAAATTATAGTTTTCTTGATGATATGAAAACTTTTCAAGTTCCACTATAAGTTTTTAACTTATTCGCAGTGAGGCAAAGTCTAACTTGTTAAAATATGTGGCACAACTTTGCCTAAAACTTTTAAAATTTATTGCTGATATGAGAATAAATTCATATGCCTTTGAGACAGTGTAACATTTTGTGTAATAGAAATTTTATTTCCCTGCTTTTATTAAATCATCTGAAGCTGTTTGAACGGGCGAAGTTTTCGTGGAGTTTTCTTGTTGGGGTAGCATCAGGTTCGATAAACACACCTACAATCTGCCCCGTAAAATTTATCTTTAAAATTGTATGAGGCATTTCCAGGTGGTTTTAATGTGACGAGCATGTTTGAAACTTCACAAAAATGAATAATAGGAAATTGCTTGGGATTTTCCTCAAGTGGCATGTGAATTGTTAATAAATTTCTGATTACAATTTATTCAAAGCTTTGATTGATAATTTGAAGAGAGTATACAGGTTTGCATTCTTCGGGTGGCTTTAAGATAATGTCTCCAAGTGCATAGTAAAATCAATAATTTGTTGCTCAAAGGATATTCTAATCTCTTGAATTTATGTTATTTACAATTTAATATAGCATACTGTATACTATAATTTATAAAACTAAAAACTGAAGTGCATTGGGATTCTAGTCAGGAAATCATATTACCTGGAAAGAAAACGTAGATAAAATATGATTAATAATGAAAAAGGCACTTGAAGAAGGAACGTTTCTTATTTTCTTATACTTCTTTTATTTTGTCTACTACGTGATAGCGCGCGTCTCATCTTATCAGGGCATCATCAGGCTACTGAATAAAGTTCTATGCAAGGCTAACATAATTATTTGGGTCTAGTAACGGGCTATTGTTGACGAAATCCAATTGGTCGTTAACTAAATTCTTTCCTTAATATCTGGGTCTAAATTGCAAAAATTTCTACTCTTATTTTCTTTTAGATGTTTTGAAATACCTGATTGTGGTCTTGAGTGTTTAGCTCCGGCAATATGTTCTGCAAACCTCGGAAGCAACCTATCACTTTAAAAGCTTGTACAGATGAGTTTTATGAGATTCCAAGTCAGAAAAACAAAAATAAGCCATGTTTCGCACTCCTTGGTCGGGCCGCCATATTTCCAAATTATTGGACATAATTCGAAAAGGAAGCAACCTATCACTCTAAAATTTTGTACAGAAGAGTTTTATGAGATGAATTATATTATGATTTATTATATTTATATTGATATCATATATATTTTATGTTTTTTTGTTTTGCATTTGAAGTTATCCGGTCTGTGGGTCCTTGTGCAACTTCCACGTTCCATTTTTTGTGACCTCTGAAGATTGAGCCCATATGATCTTCTTCAGTGACAGTTGCATAACTTCCGTAGGTTTTGTAAGTGCCTTCACGTCAATTTTCTTGAATGAGAGTAACAAACTCGTCCTCTGTTGCGATAATAACTCTCTCTGCCTATCTTAGACCTGGAAGATTATTCTATTAATCTTCTTTAACCCTTGTTTCCCAACTATTAAGACTTTTCCGTATTTGGCTCTTCGAGTAGCACTAGACAGTGAGTCATGATTCTCCACCGCGCTTTGCAAGCCGGCAAAGTCTGTATTCTAGCCAAGTATAATAACAAATGATTGGGGTAGTACCGAGAGATATCGAGATATTCCTATCCTTGTTCTCCCTTCCATATACTATAGCCATTTGTGTATCGGATAAGCAATCCCCATGTCATGTTATACCTTTCGAACATTTAGGATCACCTTAAATCGGAAGTCACATTTGTAACTGGACATTCAATAAGTAATTGGACACTGATTTCAAATTTTTAGAGAATTATTAGGTGTCCAGCCGTGAAGTTCGGCGCTAGTAGATCCATCCTTTGAAGTTGGCTAGCGCTTAGTGAAGCCTCCAGCTTTACATCAAGATATAATGGTAGCAGGTCCTCGGAAGTTATTATCGGAGAGGTGAGCATGGCTTTGTCGTGAAGTTGTTTGTTCTATTTTTGGTCACTGTACCAGTGCAGCATAAATTACCATGAGTTTTATTATAGCTAAGTTAGCATGTCCATAAAGTGGCAGTTAGCCTTATTTAGAACCTCATTTAAATGAGGGTTCCAGGTGGGTCTTTAATATCAAGGGTGTTTGTTGTCTTCTGAGAATCCTACAGTTGTCCTTGCTATACTAGGAGTTCTCAAATGGATTTTCTACTTTTTGTGAAGGGAATTATATTACTGTACAATGTATAAAGCATTTTGTATATGATCCACGCCATAGTTTTTTTTTAATTTTATCATAAAATATGTCCTCAACATTTTCAGTTATGGCCACATCTGACTTATGGCGAATCTATCTTGAGTTGTAATTTTTAGGTTTGTGTTAAATTTCATTGTTTTGTTTTTATTTGTTTTTAGTAAAAATTGTAAATTGAATTAAATTTTAAAGTAAAATTCATTTGGAAAAAGACTTGAAAAATGTTTACATGAGTAGAAAATTCCTTTCTACGTGGATGAATTTAACTTCAGAATTTAATTCAATTTAAAATGTTTCTGTTCACCAAATGCTTTCATGTCTGTGTTCAGTTTAGTGAAAATATTGAAACAGAAGACTTCTACTTACTCTAAACACAAATATAATCTTGATGTACAATATTCCGAAAAGATTTGAATTTGAAATATTTTAATCAGTTTTTCTCTGCAGCTGACATTGCTATCTTTTTCTGAAAGATCAATTACTGTACTGAGAAGCAATCATTGTAATTATTCAAAGGTTATAAACAAACCATTTCAAACATAATTTTAATTTTAATATACTGTATACATATCCAAAAGTGTAAGTTCTTTCCGTGTCCTAGTGAAGTAGAATTTCAAGAAGCCCAAAAAAAACTGTTTTGGCTCCTATTTTTCCTTCTTTTATTTTTGTATCTATCTGAAAGGACATCATAGATTTTTAATGAGATATGTAGTTATCGATTTAGGAACGAGTCTACATCGTAAAAAGCTTCCAAAATAACTTCATTCTTTGGTGGTTTTCGTGACGGCTTTCCTTTATTTGGGGTAATCATTTCTTTTATTTTTCTTTCTGTTGTATAAAACGACAAGAATAGTATTGAAAACATAACAAGATATTTCAAAAGGTTTCTATTTTATGCTAAATCTCTTAAAGGCGGAGGAATTTCTTTTTGGCGTAGTCTCTCGTCTGGCGGTCTCTCTTGTGTCTTTTTTTGAATGGATTTATATACACAAAATTATAATTTAGTTATAATCCTGTTGCTACTTATATAATCCCACTTTCTGAAGTCTGTTATTCACCTGCCCGAAAAGTCTATTAAGCTGGAGTACAGAAATTCAGGGATTATGTTCATTTCTAACAATAGGATTAAAAAGTTCGCCAACATTGTAGACTTGCAAGACAATATCTATACTTCCTGTGGGATTTTAGAGTTTATTTACATAAGGAACATTATCCTTTCACAAGTACTCCAATTTTACTTCTGCTCAAGTATCCCCGGTGGGTTGATGAATGCAATAATTACCTCCATAATTGTAATTATACATTATTTGAACATTTTTTTCTTTCTTGGCGCAGTGTAGTGGTCCAGATTTGATTTAACACTTTGATTAATTTTCACTGTGAAAACTTCATCTGGGAAATTTGGGATTTGTATGCAAATTATCAGCGCATCTTCCATATCTATTTACATGCAAATCTCAAATTTCAAATCCATTACGGGAATTGTTACAAAATTTTAGTTTCATGCAATAAGAAAGTTTTGTTAATTATGAATGGTGAAACGGTGTTCATTAAAGGTAGAAAGCGCACATATGGAGCCATTCGAATATCGCTAGTGCAGTTTAGCATTTTAGGTAGAGAAGAGCTGAAGTTGCTGCAAGAACATGATATTGTTTTATGAGTTTCATGAACTGAATTATGGGAAACTATGTGCTTGCACATTTTACAATTCCCAGCACTAAGAGTAAAATCCGATACAAGAAGCATTTACAATATTCCTAAATTAGGTATTATTAATTTACAAATCACTAGTTAGCTATTCTGAGACTCGATTCGATAAAATTACCAATTATAACTTCCTGTTGCTTTAACTTTGTTCTGTGCTTACACCTGCCAAACTTCTTGAAAGTACAAAGTACTAGAAATTTCTCCAAATATGTTGCAAACTCGACCGTTTGCATATTCTGTACCCTTCTTCAAGTATACCCAGATATTTTATCTGGAGAAAAGAGCTTCATTCAAGGATGCCCTGCCTGTCGTTCTATACCGGTAATAGAATATTCAATGTGGTAAAATGTTTCACCACACAGTGAGTGCTGGTGCTCTATAACTTATGAATCACGGCAAACAGGATATTTCCAGAGCCTTAAGCTTGAGTACACAAAAGATAAATGGTTATGGTGCATGTTGTTGCACTTGATATTGTATCGTACGATGAAATCAGTCTTGGACCATAAAAGCTGGCCCTGAGTTTACCTTGACATTATAAATAACTCTCTCAAGTTAGTTCTACATTAACTTTTATACTTAACATGATTGAAATATGTCTAATAAAAAGCTTGGGGTAACGTCTTTAGAAATACTCAGTACAAAGGATCTCATTTTCTTCCTGAGTGTAAAATGTAAAGTGTAGCACAATAGTTTCAAGTGGAGGGACAATTGCTACATTCCCACCAAGGTTATGTATTTTTTCGCTGATAATCTTGCAGAACTTGTCTTGGTGGGTGGTGGGGCCGTAAAAAACGGCATGACTAATGCTCCTGATGTCGGGTACAAATTCCATTAGTTACAGTAGCTAATAGTGGAGTTTATTTTTGTTGATGTGGGATACACAGTGCAAGTTCCGTAGAATCCAACTCAGACCATTCCTCCAAGTTAGTGCCCTTTGTCATCGTAAAATGAATTCATTTAGTGGTGAACAGAGCTGGTGATAGCGCGTCTCTAAAAACAAATGGTTCAGTTAAGTACGAAATGGAAATATTTTTATATCAAAGTTTTTTTTTCAAACATTTCAATTCATTGTACATTTCAATTCAATGAAGGTGTTACAATAATTGATGGTTTAGAATTTACTCCCATCGATATTTTCAGTTGCAACATTTGTCTAATTGCTTCATCATTGTTGCATCCACAACTTTTAACAGGTCTATAATTTTATTTTACATTATTTTACACTATGCGTACGTTTAAGCTGTTTAAAGTATTAGAGAAAAGAAAAAGATTCATGATGAATAATTATATCCTGTTGTCATTTTTGATCCGAGCAACTGATTTGACTTTATTCACATTTGGGATGAGGACTATTATGTTTAATTCCCAGAATATGAATGCCTTCTTGAGAAATTATTTTTTAACACGTTCCGTGCCGTGTGGGGCGCATACGACCCCCGCTGTACTTTCCATTCAGGCCATTTGGAATTCTGATTGGAAAACAAGAATTCTTAAAAAATTTATTGTAGAGTCAAATACAGACAACTTCACATCATGTACACAGCGTTTATAGTAGCATATTAAAATTTATATCTTTTCTTCGCTGATTATAGCTTTGTAGTATTGTAAAAATGTAAGGCATACGTCTTAAACGACTTTTTGTAATCTTTAAAGTGTGGGTCGTATACGCCCCACGCGGCCTGAATGGAAAATCTTCAAAAATTGCCGTGGCACGGAACGTGTTAATGCGCTATTTAAAAAAATGGTTTCTGCCTTCAAAGATTAAACGCATCTTAGGCCAGCCTCACACTATGGACTTTTGCTCCAGATTTACCCGATCGTTCCAACACGGTTAAAAATTTTGGTATTATTTTTATAATTTTAAGTATACATATAAATCCTTCCATTTTTAATATAAAATGGATAGTAGCTCTTAAGATCGATTTTATAATATACATGTTTTAAATTAAACTCCTGCAATATAAAAAGGAATAATAGGTTCTTTTAATGAAATTTAACTGTAG
>QYTT01092212.1:30175-73888 GCA_006980735.1 Dasypogon diadema | reverse complement strand
ATTCCAACTTCCTCACTACCATGCAAATAAATTCCGAATTTAAATTGCAAGCCAGCTCATGCAGTTTTGTGTGCTAAGCAAAGGTATGCGAGTAATTTTATCTTACCTATGGCATTCTTAGTGCGATCCGAGTACATCCCCCGGGGAAGGGTTTGTGTAGCACCGACGTAGTAAGGCGCTGGCTTACCACCCTAGAAAAAATATAAAAAAGTTTATAAAAGCGTCAAACTAATATGAATTTGATAAAAGAAAAACATTTGAATTTAATTTAGTTAAAAGTGAGAATTTTTTTGTGTAAGGCTTCGAATCGCTGAAGGTGTGTTTACACAATACATTAAAGAAATTGAGTGCGCATTGCAGAATTTATTTTATTCATTCCTTTCTTCCATTCCTATTCACCCTCTTGCATGGAAGCTTTCTGTTGCAGTTGCAGAGATTTTATAGCTTTGGGCAGGTATTTTTCAAAGGAGTTCTCTCAGAGGGTGCTGCTTCGAAGGTGGATTTAGTACTGGTGAGGAGAGTTGCACATTTCTTATAAATCAAGGGAGGAAACATTGTTGCAGATAATCTGGATTGAATTGGTTGGTTTCCAGGTAAATCTTATTAACGGATATTACAAGAAATTCTTTCTTCATTAGATGAATTACATCTTCTCGGTTTAAGGAAAACGATTTCTAGTTTTAGAAATGAGAAGTTTTAGAAAATAAGCTAAAGTTAGATGTTTCAAAACATTAACAGTGGAACAACCCAGAATTCTGCTTGAAAATATAACGGCTTGGTCGAAAGGTACCATTTGAAAATCCCATCATATGCAGAAAATGCCTTATTCATTTCATTCTGAACCTGTCGACAAAATCAATATTCTGAATTTTAACTGATAAACTGTTCGAAAATTATTTTACTAAACGTGATGTTGACCTCCTGGAAGAATATTTATGAAAATATTGAATAAAAGAGGATCCAGTAAAGAACCTTGAGGAATTTCACATAGGAGAGGGAGGGAGGAGTCCTGGCAATCTATCCTCCAATTTAAATTTCTGGCCCCGCCAAAACTTAATATTTCTTGTAATCTTTTCAATTTGATCATTCTCACTTTCTTGGGTCGAGGTGAAATCCACGTGTGCTATTCTGCGCTTTGGTGTTTTATTTTCGGATAGTGTTCGAAAATCTAACTTTCATCTCCGGTGATAACATTGTTTAAAAAAATCGTCATACCTTTCGATGCGATCGAACAGATCCAAACATTTTTTGCCGATGTTTTTTTGATTGTTATTGTTGCAACGTAAGATTCCCAGACACCTGTGGAACGCCAACAAGGAGTGAGACTGATACAGAAAAGCTTTTGCTACCTAATAACTAGGATTCTGTTTGTTACGAAACTATCGATAAGGATAGATTGAAGTTGTTATTAAGGAAATAGAGTAATTTATGGACTCAAATGCCCGGCTAAGGGCGAATATTTCTAAAAGTGTGGGAATGAAGGCACTGACTTGTTGCGAATCCCTGTAGGTCAGCTAGGAGGTATGTGATGGTCATTGTTATAAAACTAGAAGTCGACCCGTAAATTGGAGAATCATTTGAACCATTATGATTCTCCAATTTTTGGGTAGGCTACTAAACCGCAGCAAGAATGATCGAAGGCCAATCACTCCTCGGGTAGAGGGGGCGAGCAAACAGTGATGACTTGCGTTAGCTTGAGTATAATTTCTCCAATTAAAAATATACCAAATTTTAAGGTAATAATAAGACGGATCGAGGAAGATGAAGAATATATTTCCATGACAATTGATCCTCCATCCTTTTGAGTCACTCTTAGATCACCGAATTCAATCACTTAATAGACATGTTAATTTTTCTTTTTATTCCTTTTGTGCCACGGTGCTTGGGAAGGTTACTTAATAGTATAAGCCAACTGCGTTCACAACAAATGTCTATGCATTCGACCAGTGCACGTAATTCGTCGCGACATAATCTCGATCACTTATGCAAAACTAGTTTCTATGGAATGTGGTTTTGCAATGACTACAACAATCGCATCTCAGTTAGATTAATTCTGGCTCATTGCAATTTTGACGCTTCAAATCGATTTCCCTGTTGTGTGATTTGAATAAAACTCAAAAATCATATTTACCATTGGACATAGCCGCAATATAGTCAACAATTTACCTTGCCAAGTGGATGAGCAATTACTGTGATTGGACACCCGTCACTTACTTATGTTGTCTTTTAAAGAATACGTTTTAATCATTTTACATAATGAGAAGAAAGCAAACAGTAGTATGTATACATGGGTCAACTGAAGTACCTACCTACTTTCAAAAATTTCAACGTTGCAACAAGGAAATGACTTCCAGTTGAATTGAGCTGATGAGATGTTTACCTGCGCTTTGTTCACCTGAATAATGAGTGTCACGTGCAATCTGGAGAAGGATTTCTTGGTCGATTCCTAACTGGTGTATTTTCAATTTTAATAAATTAGTGATGCTTCAGTTAGCACAAAATTGCAGATTGTGTTGGAGATAAAACGGTTTAAAGTATCTAACATCCGGACTTGGGGTTCACTGGAATAGATGACTCGATGGACGGGTGATTTAGCAGACAAGAGAAATGCACTGTTTCCATCAGTTCAACGACTCTTGTCAGGTTCAATTTCTCAAAACAATTGCTGTGAATTTATTCCTTTTATTGCAAGTTGAAGGAGGGAGTCTCTCACTACAAAATTGTTTCGTTTAAGTGGTTAGTGGAAGAAAAATCGTCCGAGTAAAATTGCTTTAAAATGAGATTAAAAAAATTTAAATTAGAGTCTAGCAACAAAAGTCCGGGTTAATTATTTCAAGCAGTTTTGACCCCAAGGACGTGGTGAAGATCGATCTTGTCCGTTTTGATGGTATCTCCACTGCGTCATTGCTGGTTAAGGGACACCGTTGTAGAATTTATTCTTTTTTTGCAGTTTTAACACACACAATTGAAGGGTTTTTGAGGGTAAATCGTTAACAAAATCATACTATGAGCACAACGATTTATTGGAATGAAATGGAATAGAAAACCAGAATTTTCACCAGACCAGGGCTGGGCGGTTTTAATGCGGACTGCTGTTCATTCGTTGATGAATCTACAAAGGCTTGCTTGCTTGAGGAGAAAGGTAGTCATGCATATAACACCCACGGCGATCTTGGAAACTTTTTTAAACCATTTCTAGAAGTATACGTACAGAAAAAAGCTTAGCCGTCGTTTCTTCAGAATAGGTCCTGGAACCAGTGGGATAAGAAAGCAATTTAGTAATTTTGGGCAAGGTAAGCAAAATTAAAAGAGCTAAATTCCTTTGAAGATTTGGATTCTAATTTTAGTTTTGTATTCAGAATTATGACTTCGGTTTGGGGTGTTTAAGAAAAATATCGAGAACGGTTGAGGATCCTGACAACTTGCTGGATTACTAAAGTTTTTGAATTCTTTTCTTTTTATTTGATGTAGGTGGCAGGTCCTTGAACTTTTTTCTGGGATGGGGTGGGCGGGATTGTGTCCAAAGTCGGACGATGAAACTGATATTGACTCTGGTATTCATAATACTATGTCAAATTTATTAAATCTTGCTTTTGAGATAAATTCCAAAGGGTCCAGTCCACGCAACAGTCGAAAAGTCTCGTGTATGGCTGACGGTTGGTGATGGTGATTGACAGAAAGTCTGGGTACCAGGGTGGTCTTTAATAATTTTTAGGTTTAAATCTACTTTAGTCAGAAGATGTAGCTGCAACATTTGTCGAGAGAAAGCTAGATTTCCTCATCAGGGGCTATGCTTACTAATGAGCCGGTACACTAATGATTATTATTATTTGTTGAAATATAAGGTTTCACGGAATAATTAATTAATCGCATTAATAACGGCCAACAAAAATTAATCCCATACTCTCTTTGTGAAATCTGGCTGGATTTTTTCCATTACCAAAAATTCGACCTTAGTTCAAAAATTTTAATGAAAAACCAATTTTTCATGAGGCATATCAAAGCGAACCGAAAGAAATTGTCTTTCATCTTATTAATCATTGACTTGTTCGTGATTATTAAAAGGTGGCAAAAATGACATGCAATTTTAATCCTCCCATAAGAAACTCATATAAGCCTTGGACGATACGAAAGAGATCCAGAAACTGGCGGCACAGGGTCACGAAGGCGAAATAAAATTGAGCTGTGCAAAGGGAAAAAATTAGTTCAAAAAAGAAGAAATTTGATTGATTAAGCTTTTAGCATCCTTATATAATCTTTCCAGTAGATCCAGTATCTATACTTCAGATTTAAGAGTAACGTAATTAAGTAACCTTTTAGGCAAACGGATTAGCTTGGCTTATTTGAATATTTCAAATGCTTTAACAGTGAGGGACACTGATGATATGGAGGCTATTTGGAATCTCAGTCACTTTACTCTACGCGTAATCAAATCAAATGCAGTGCTAAATTGATCGTTTGCGATGGTACACAAGTCCGGAAAATCATCAAACGAGGACGTATAATTGCTCCCATCTGCAATGTTACCTAACTATGTATATTGATGGCTTCATTTACGTGGATAAAGAGACGTTTTCATGCAAATATAATAATTTAACTGGTTCTAATTTTGAAAATGTCGTTTTGGAATGTGGAATGATGTCTGCGTGATTATGGAATAATAAATTTTATAGAGAGAAAACTTGCTGACACTATAATGTCAATATGTAATGTAGCCAAGTTGCGAGTTTACTTTGGAAATACTTAAGTGATAAACGAACTTTAAATTTTAGAAAATCTTGATAGACAGACAGTAAGGAAATAATAAGTGGTAAGTGAAATTGCATTTAATTGAAAAGTTGCTTAAGTAAGGCAGATATCTTTACTTTACTTTTTCTTTATACCCACCGTAGGTCCTAGCAGTTGTAAAAGACAACTAAAATGCAAAAAAAAAGATTTAAGATACTACTTATCCCTTTTTCCCAGACTGAACCGTTTAGATGCATTATCCATATTTATGTTATCTCAGTGAGCTCCAAACCCATCAGATATCAGCATTTATCCACACAAACCTTCACCAAAATTATTAAATTGATAAAAATGCATTAAATCGCCGAAGCAATTGCAAAAAAATTCCAATTAGTGTCCATCCACCACAAGGCAAAATCAATAGCTTACGAAAATAAAAACTACAAAGTTGTTTTGTATGAGTAAAAAATGCCAAAGTGTCGGCTAACTTCAGGCCTATAGGCTTACAACTTGTCCTAATGAAAGCGAACAGAACAAGATCTCAGCACGTCAGCTAAGATTAACTGCAAACACTGCAGGCTGCTGCGCCTACATCATCGTGGGCCGCTCACGTTGTCTTTTCGCGCGTAACAGTAAAATCGAACGCGTGGTTAACCGCTAAATTGGTCGAGACAATGCCAATTGACAGCTGATTTGATTCTCTACGAAGCTGAATAATTGCTCTACTTATGAAAAAACAATTTCCACAAGTTTGAACTTCAGGAATTATTGCCGTCAATTCACGTTGCTTAAGAAAATTGTTAAGATTGTCGCAAGAAAAATTGCACCTAAACCCGACCTTCGATTACTATGGTATTACAACATCGATTGTCTTTTTTTTCTCTCTCTACCAACATTCGGAATGGTAATGTAATGTTTGGTTACAATTTCATATGGTCCAGTGTGACTTGTGCGATTTTTACGGCTGTAGGTTATCATTCTGGTTTCTGGTCGTTTTGAAAACCAAACCTATGACTTTCAATTTAGGTGCAGCAAACACCAGGTTTAGTGACGTCATCACGTTACGATCAAATCAAACAAGTACCCACGCAGTTAAACACGGGTTGTAATTTACAAACGCCGGCGAAACGGGAAATTTATCCTGTTCTGTGTACTATAAACATGCACAAAGAAGGTGACGGTAAACGATTTCTGTACGATAATAAAGTGTTTACTTCCATGGAGCTGGTCTTATTTAAGACTACATACAACGTACGTTTTAGTAGTAAAGTGCTCATACCGTGAATAGCATTATTTACAGCTGCACAGAAAGGGCTCTACACGAGTAAATCTTTTACTATTATCGACGTACAGCAACTTTAAACCATCCAAGCAAATTTCGTGGAGATCATCAATACCAAGCTGACTTCTGCGTCAAAACAAAAACTTAGATTTTAATGAATTTAATAGGAGTATATTGCTAGAAATCCATGAGATTATATTCATTAAATCGTTATTAATACGGTAAATACAATCCTTCAATAATACAAGTGATCCAGATAAATAAATCTGTGCTTTGTCTGCATAAAAAGGTATGCTGGCGCTTTCTAAAGTATTAGGAAAATTATTTATAAATAGGAAAAACAATAGGAGACTGTAAATTGAACTCTGCGGCACCCCACCATACTGGTCCAATATAAACTTTAACTTTCTGCTTACGGTCAGATAAAAAAATTACACAAAGAGAAGCAGATATCGATGGATACCTTTAGCGAAGTTGTTTCAAAGCTGGTATAGCTCGAATCTGGAGAGTATTGGGGAATTAGGGAAGTTGTCGTAGTATTTAAAACTGCAATATATTCTGCATCCGGTAAACGTGAGGGCACAGAATAGAGACCAAATCAGAAGTCTCATCCGGAACGAGAAATTGTTCTAGGAAAATAAAAACTTAGCTACGCCAAATCCCATCTTGCACATCAGTCTGTCGTTTAGCTGTTCTGCTCGATATCTCGAAATACCGACAAGCACTAAAGAACAACAACAAAGAACATACGCCCACCACCACCACCCACTGCTTGGTAGCCCGATTATCCAATGCTTAGATCTAACTGACTCAAGATGGGATTTGATTTATCACAAAGTTGTGAATCACTAAACATTTTTTTGTTCTTAATGCGACTTCTGAATTGTTCTGTATTCTGTGACGAAGGCATATCTGCATTTGAGGTGCTGTGCTACTGGAACTTGTTAGGTGCCAAGATTGGTTCAGTGAAACTTTACTACGTGTTTCTTTCCAATGATTTCATTAAATTTCAACACATTATAACACTCAGAAAGTGTAAATTAAATTGAAATAAAATCCAGAAGACAAAGTTACGTTGATCGGGTGGGCTTCATTCCTTAAAGTTTAACCTACTTTAAAAAAAAGTAACTACCTTTCTTGAACGAAGGATGTAACTTGTTATGCACCGTAAATCTTCTTTTTGCCTGAACTTAACTACTTAAAAGTGGGGACCTCTTACAAAGTCGATGTCAAACTGCCATATTTGCTTCGGTTTAAGAGCTGCAGCCATAAAAATTTCAATAATTTCCCAAAAAGTACTCGAACCTTTTTTTTCGTAAAGTAAAAGTTGATAATGTGCGCTTTTGAAAGTTTGAATCGTTGTTATATGACCCAGAAGCCATTAAGAAAATGTACTGAAATCCAAGGCCCTTCAGTGCGAGAAACTCCATTCGAAGAAAGCTGAGAAAAACTAAATCAAGACGAAAGGCGGTTGGGTTTGCATTTGTATGGTGCATTTCGCCTGCATTGTTATTGCAATTGTGTGTGACGAAGTTCCGCCAACTGTAACCAATGAACATTTTCTGAACGGAAGTGACTATCCGCCTTGAAAAGAGTGGAATCTCAAAGTTTTTGGATAAATATCGAATCCGGAGTTTCCATACGTCTCTGCGGCGATAATTAACACTTTTTTACGCTTAGGTGGCTCATTTACCTCAGTGCTCTGAAAGTTCGTAGGGGCATATAATTGCCTCGACCAGCCTAATTATTAGGCACTCACAAAGCCCGTTTCCACTTCCGAGATCTTCAGGGCTATTATCACCTTAACGAATCAAACTTTTTTTCGATGAGCAAGAGTGGAAAAGTAATTAAAAGTTCCAGACGATGTCCGTTGCGAGGGTGGTTTTTGTTTGGGGCAAACTTCGTCCTTATGGGACACAAACAGGTACTCACTCCACATCATTGTGTCTCAGGTTCAGGTGCGCCAGATATCAATTTTCAGGCCGATGCTGGTCGAGATGTGTAATTGATTGGTGTTGCTACTTTTGTTGGCCTGTTGACGGTGTGTCTTAAAGGCAGGTGACTAAGGTTATTGAGTACGGGAGAAAGTCCGCTTTAAATGGATTGCCGAATGCAAGGTTACCACTGGCCGCATTGTTGTGGGGCTTGTGATGCAATCAAAATCGTAATCAGTCGAATAAGTGATCACTTCCTCTCGATTTTATGTTTCGACAGGTTTTTAATTACTCCATACGGAAGAAAATCACAGTTTGAATCTGAGCTCGGGAAATTAATAATGTGCCTTGGCTTGGCGATGAAAAATTCATTTGAAAATCGGTGAAAACACTAATGGAGATCACTTTCGGTCCGCAGATAACTTATGCGATTATCGCCGTCTTCTCGCCTGTAACAGCAATTATTTGGCTTAATTGAAAAATGATAGCATCAAAACTGTATCTCCATGCGTAGTTAAGCTTTTTTCTTCGCTTCGAACAATGTTTGTTTAGTAGGAAAAATGCTAATGAATTCGATGCGTGCTATGGATTTGTTTTGAGATTTTTTGTGGTTGCACGGCTCACGTGTGGTGAAGTTATGACTAAATTAATATAATCTAAAATATCAGTACTGATTTCCATCAATCCGTGAGTTATTAATGGAAAGTGATTTTACTTTTCAACGCGTGTCAATTTACATATTTTACTATACAGCAGAAAAAAAAACACAATACTTTTAATTGGAACTCCCTCATTAAGCCACTGAACTTAAAAACTCCAAGGAACCCAGAGTGTATTAGTTGCGATCTTTCGCAAACCAGTTCCTTGCATTCATAACATTTTCTCATCCATTGGACAACTATTCTCAAAAATCCCCAAAATAATTAATACGTACTCACATTTCTAATTCCCCTTGGATCCCTGCTATTACCTGTTACGTGTTTTCATAATTTCGTGACTTAACTTTTTTTTTTTAATACAAATTAGCGTGCGCTTTGTTTCTATCTTCATGCAATATTTATGAAAGAAAAAACACAAAATTTTTTCGCGTGGAGATGAATTTCTAAGTTTGCAACACTTCCTAGACGTTGTAATTTAAAATGCATGGTGACTCCATCCATACTTCTTGTTTTACACATGCGTGGACAACATTTTATGGAAATTAGGTAAAGTCACTCACTCAGTTATTTAATTGTGAAAATACACTCACGGTCTTTTTATTCGTAAATTCACCGGCAATTCTTCTCGACAATTTTCGTACAAAAAAAAAAATATGTTGGGTCAACGTCTTAAATTTGCAGCAAACCAAATTATTGAGAGATTTTTAAAAACCGGTGGAAATAATGATGCTTTTGGAATAATGAAACAGATGTGTCTTAATAAAGAAAGTGAAGAAAGGTAAAGTGAATTTATAATGACAAATGAATCTGAAATTAACAAATAAAGTGAAGGAAACTTTCCTTTCATTTTATTATTTTAAGAAAATATAATATGTACGTAAAATTAAAAATTAGAATAAAATTAACATTTTTTGATGCGAGAAATTGAAATCCGACATCAAATAAAACGTATCTCAAGAAAAACATTCAGACGATAGCCCAGTATTCAGACAATAGCATTACCATAAAATGAGACAAATGGTCAAGACGACTTTAATCACAGACAGTTCTGATACGAATATTGAAAGCGACATCGATTCTATTTGAGCAGACCTGCTAAGAACCGTCTTAGCTGGTCCACGACAGAGAGTTCCTATCTGCGGCATCTCTGGTTATTTCGAGCATTTGTTAATAGGTTAACTGTGACGGCTATCTTCGCCAGGGTCAAGCAGTCGCAAATGATGTGCACCTCCGTCGCAGTATCCACCAGTACCCAGATAATTGGACATCAGGATGAATATTGGGATAAATATGAATGTGAGAATGGAAAATGGCACCAGGAAGATCACTAATAAATATATAAAATAAAAGAGGACCCAGAATAGAGCCCAGAGGCACCCCAGAAAATAACTCAGATATCAGACATCGGCCAGATAAGAAACTTCCTATGGGTTTCCAAACAGTAGGAAAATAGGAATTAGTGAAAACATAATGAGATCCGGTATAAGATTATCAATATTCAGCATGGTATCATCAGTGATCACTCTAAAATATAAATACCTGGCCATGATCTTTTACAGTTTATGATTTTAAAAATCTATTTAAAATGAGAACCTGTATCACATACAAAAATACCACACTGATATTGTCAACAATTCTAGAAAAGTTCCACAAACATGAAACTGATGTTCTTCGTTTAAGTTTATAGCCCAATTTCCAGTAAGTGTGAGGCTTGGGAAATTTTAACCTATAAATAGGGTAACAGGTATATTTAGTGGATGTGAATTTCAACATTATTACGATTTATATTTAGAATATTAACAATCATTATTATTGTATCAATCTGTAATGAGTGATTTTCGAAAGTACGAATTTATTTATTGCATAACAAAATCCGCGGTATTTAATTAATTTGTGTTCACTCAGATGTGATCAAGCATAATATTATAATTTATAGTGAAAACTAATTCACTATAAATTATAATGACTTTTCTAATATCTTTTGTCTCTAGATGGCAGATCTTTCTATGATAAAATACCCTACAATAACTGAAAAAAATCTTTTATTCTATTCAAAACTGGAAAATAGTATCCGCTTACGAAAGCAGGTGTGGTACTAGTTGCTCATAGTGTAATTTGTCAAAGAATTGCTTCCTGATTTCGCACATCATCAACCTACCTTTGTCCAAGCACATCTGCATAATTTCTCAATGGAGGACTCACTTAGGAAGTCACTAGCAGCGCAGATTGAAAGAAAACAAAACTGAACATAAATACATATCACTTGCTGGCGCTGTAATAGGCTGCAAAGTGCTACAGCGCCAAGATATGAGGACAGATACACATATGCAGGCAATCTCATGAGAATGAAACTGAAAGTAACCGCGCCAGGTTGAAGATCAGTTTCGCAATATGGTGCGTCTAGAAATGGCTACTTAATATGCACAAACAACATGTTGGTAGTTCGTACGGCGGCACAAATTTTTCTTAAGAATTATGCAACATGTATCGACCGTTGATCGATCGCTGTGGAAAAAGTTGATCTCAGTCCAAACGATTATTGCAATACTGGACAATTAAGACTGCATTCCAATATAATGAAAAGGAAGAACACTCGAGGCTATTATTTAAATTGGATTGGCATTCCAGGCCTAGTCCTCCTCCCAACGATTTGCGGCAATTTTCCACAAAAAGTGTAGCTCCGGCCGGATCGTCTAACCCTGCACCAGAAGCTTAAAATAAACTTCCGTTGCATTCTTCCGGTGGTGGTCCTACAGTAACAAGATCGCTGAGATTGTTACAGTGCTGGTCCAAGCGATCTCCTTCTTTAGCCAAAGCTTTTGGATCGTTGCCTTACCCTCACAGCCAGAAAACTTCGCTTCACTTTCATTTTCATTTGAGATAGTATCGCTTAATCGGTCGGTTTCTTACGGCCGACTGAGAGTCTTTCATCTCTCACCTGTGAAACGTGTGGTGGTAGACTATGGGCAGTGCGGCAAATGCAGCTTACGGTGATCGTGCAATAAAAACTAACCAGAAAGAAAAAGTAAAAACACACGCGTTAAAATAACGTCTTCAAGCTGGTCGAAAAACTTTATTCAGTTGACTAACGGACGTAGAATTGATTACATCGCGCGCTCTGGTAATTCGAAAAAGAAATGCTTCCACGTTTAGCAGTAATTGTGATATTTGTGATCGCTGTCATAGGTGCCGAAAGTTGGAAGCCAATTGCGGCACCAGCAACATCTTTTAGCATAAGACAATCCCATCCCGCATTAGGATCCACTGCACATTCCCGCAATTCGATCGGTGAAACTACTGGAGGATCTGATCAAACCTACAGTTTATTAGATGATCATAGAGTCGGAAGTGAGGGCTCTCTACTCGGAAGTGGTGAAATTCCTGAATATCGGGGATTCAACGGCGATGCAAGTTGGTATTCTACAACTGGATTTGAAGAGGTTGGAAGTTTTCTACGATTTTGATCGAAATTTGGAATTTAGTTAAGTGATCTTGTCTCATAGGATACGTGTAGTGTTGACAAATATGCCTTTAACCATGAAGGAACTGTACACTATAGGCACAAGATGCCTAAAATGGATCAGTTCACAATATGCTTCTGGATGAGATTCACTAATCACAGTGGTGATCATACATTATTTACGTATTCAGGTGAGTTGAAATAGTGCTAGTGTCAGAGGTATCACTTTTTTTCACTTTTCATGTCTCCTACAGTGTTCGAAATAGAATTTTTGTAACACTTTTTGTGTGGTTCGTCGAGTTTCAGTTTGATCTAGTTCTTTTGTGCTGTGACTTTGGATCAGATTTCACATTCTAGAAATTAACCCAGTGCTTTAAGCAGTCACGAGATCTCTAAAATTTGTCACTGAATAAGTGGATCAGTTTTGAAGTGTTCTTGTCATGAGCGGTTCTTTGAAAGTGTAACGAAGACATATGATTTGCAAGGACGAGTTTTGTTTCTCAAGTAAAAGCACAATTTTAACGTGTAACTGTTTGGTAGAGAATGGTATGATTGACTAACTTTAAATATCGTTGTATGTATGAATTTCAGAATATGTATACCCTATTGACATAGATTTAAAAGAAGTACAGTCAGAAATATTAGCGTAGAATTGATAGGCTGGTTTTAGCTTACGTTAACCCACGCCGATGACCAAACGAGCTGAGCCGCACGTCTGCAGATTTTTTCCTCTGTGAATTTGAATTTGAATTCTTCTGACGAGAATTGTACTTGGGAAGCCAGGCGGATGGTGCACAGTGATAATTTCATGCTAAAAACTGTGCATCACAAAATTTTGCCCCCTGAGCTTAGGCAATTCCTAAAAAACAAGGAACAAACCAAGCAGTTTCTGTTATTCTAAAAAAAAAAAAACTTTACCAATCTTGGAGGTTAGATCATAGGCTGCTTTCTAACTACTTTCTAAGAAAGTTTGGAAAAACCTTAATAAGTGTGGCATCGGTACAATTAGGAAAGTTAATCTTAATCTTCATCTTAAACTTCGGAACCATCAGCTTTTGGCTGACCAATCACCTAACATTATCTCAATCATGGATAGAAATGTATAGGATAATTCTGAAGTCTCTTAAGCCATTTCCGGCATTAATACCCTTCTTTTTTTCGAAGGACGTAGACAATGGATCAATATCAGCTCCAACGACATATTTTCCAATATCTGATACTCCTCCTTACATTTATACGCTTTTACGTATAAGACAAAAAAATAAATAAATTGAAATGTGAAAGTTGTATTCATGTTAAAATTAGAGAGCCGTCCTATAGCCTATTCAAATTAGACTAAAATACGGACCAATTTGCGGAAAAAATAAACAATTCATCCACTATAAAATATACTTCAAATAAGTTCTTTCAGAAACATCCGAAATATAACAAGTTTTAGTGCTTATTACATGGTCCTTCGAGCCGGATATGAATCACCGAAGTTTATGGGACGCAGCTGTAAAATTAATAAAATATCATCTTAAAGGAGGGTTAGAAAAAACTTTACTCACTTATAAAAAATTCACTACAGTTCTCTACCATGTGAGAACCATCATCCCCCCTCTTGTTGCACCACCTCAAACTGATACTATAGGCGAAAATATCTTTCAGAGATGGAAGCTACTAACAAAACTCCATCAGAATATTTGAAAAAATTGATCTGATAAATACCTAAATGTACTTCAACAAAGAGGCAACTAGACAAATGAAAAGAAATGCTAGATAAAGAAGATAACCTATCACCACATAAATCGATACTGGCAGGGGAAGACGGAGCAGTTCGCATCGCATCGTATCAGTACAAATCAAAAACGATGTAAAGAAGAAACCACTGGTCAAACCTCACCGCCAACTATCATCGCTGCGCTGAGCATATATATAACACTCAAGATGAAATTCCCAATCATCGCCACGAAAAAAATCAAGAACACAATATAAATGTTTTATGAACGAATCAGACTTTGAAGGTTGGTGTTTATTTTACTAACACCATTTCGCCTTCGTGTTTGATTGAAAGGATTGCAAAAATATGTTTTTTTCTGAATTTTAGAAAGTTTTTCAAATTAGTACGACTCAACTGAAATTCCCTCATCTAATTTTTAAAAATGTTTTGGGAAAAATTCGAAAAAAGTTTGCAATATAAAGGCAATTCCCAATTGCAAAGAAAAATATTTGAAAATATTTATCTGACAAGAATCCAAGAATAGTTACGTGATACGCACTGAAATGGACGGCTACACATTCAGTTTTAAATTATTAATTAAAGTTTTTCTGACTCGTAACATATATGCGATAATTGCAACCTGCAAGCGGATGCTTAGGAGGGAGCAATTAAATCTGCATGAAACCGTGTGACTGCAGACACTTTCTGCAGGTTCTTAGAAAGAATGCCGCAAGTATTTTCCAGGTAGCAATCAATTTGGCCTATTAAAATTCAGAATTAGTAATTGGAAATATATTCTCAGCTGCCATACCATTTATAAAATCAATTTTCGTTTTTTTGTTTATCTACCCAAGGATTTAAATACAAAAACTAGAGTAGAATAAAATTTAGAGTTATGTCTCACATTTCAATAGTATTTTTTAATTCATTTTTTAACTTTCCGGACATGAAACTTGGGTGGGACACCGAAATATTATAAAACTTCAGGATGAGATTCAAGCCAGCTTGCAATAATGGCAAATACTGTCTCTGAATCTTTCTCATTTCCTATATCCCAGAAAAGAACTATATGCCATTTAAAAAATATACCTAGCTTATATATGCTGAATATTCTCGAGGAAATCAGGAAATCACATTTGAATAGAAAACTGGCGGAGTATGAGGGCGAAGCAAACTTGCATACATGGGATTTCTGTAATCAGTGCTCCAAAGAGATCGGTCCAGTCCAGAAAGGTTAAGTCTTGTACAAATATTGTTGTCTGCTCCGACGACACTTTTACCCTTTGGAAAATTTTCGTTTTTCCAATTTTCCTTTTTTACTTTCTCCTTTTTTTTCTTCATTTCTCTTTTCATTTTCGGACATTCTGTATGGCGTATGTGTGTGTGCATTAGTGAATTTTTTATATTTTCTGTGGGCTTGTTTACCTCTACGAAAGACACTTTTTCAGGCAATGTCTCGTGTTGACATTTTCCGTGGGGTTTTAATAAAGTTTTCCCAACTTTCCGTGGAAGGAACGTAGGCATTTTGGGAATATGAATATCTAAGAGGTATAAAGTGTGTTTTTGTGGTCTTGTTTTAATATATATATATAAAAAATGGAATAAATTTAATTTATTTATGATAAATGGAAAGAAGGAATTAGGCATGCAGACAGTGTCTTACAGTTTCGAAGTTTGGTAAAAGGAGATTTACCTAATTGCGAGATTTTTAAAGAATAATAACAAATTTGTACAGGTAATTACATTGAATAAATCCCCAATTTTAAATTGAACAGAATTTAATTTCATTGGATATTGAAATATTGATATAAATTAAATATAAAGTAAATTTCAACTTTTTAATGTGAACAGTGCTCCATATATCTGGGGGTATTACAAAATTCCCTGCTCGATTTGAAGATAAAAACACAAGTGGTTAGATTTTAAAGAGACCATCATTTTCTACTCAGATGTTGCGTTTTCAATATTCACTCCTTTGCAAAATTCGTCAATATGACTTGGTGAAAATGTAGCTTTTTTTATTCTGAAGCCAGAGGATACGAACATGTTTAATTTCTTTTAATTCTTTGATTGTTGTTTGCAATCCAGCATAAAGCCTGTAGACGCTACCAGAGAAATGTTTATATTACTTTAGGAACTTAACGAATTAATATTTCAGGCCGAGATTCCAATATTGACTATCGCTTTAATACTGTAAGAAGTAATTTCCATTTTCGAGATCGAATATTCTGTCTTCCTTTAATGTTTTGGGTTCTGTAGATATTTTATGATATACCGTGATTATCAAACATTGGAAGGATCCATGCAGCCTACCTCGTTTTCTACTTTTCCTTTACAATACCAGATTTTTAAATACTGCTCTGAAAAGATGTGATTTAAAGATGATTTGGAAAGAATACACTTTTGAACCATAAATCATGGATTTGGGATCGAGTCCCACTGGCGCAGAGTCTATGAATGTCAATATGATTCGAAATCCGTGACAATCAGTGAATCAGCTTCAATACTTGTCATGAAACAGAAAAGATTTTTAATCTGTATCGACAAGAAGCAAATCTTAGTACGGAAGTTCGCTTAGTTAATATTAAGGAAGCTGTATCGGAGGCTATAAAAAAATATATTAAATGTAAGCACACACCTAATATCTGATTTTACGAGTGATATCAAATTTCAGTAAAGAAAAATAGGATATCCACAAGTTTACCATGGAAGATCCACGTTCACACAGATTATATGCCTGTAACTCCTTCAAAGGGAGTATTGATATTGATATTGACTCCTTCAAAGGGAGTATTGATTGATCGCCTGAGATGGAGAAATATCATATAAAATCTGGAATTCAACATTTGCATTTCGACAATACAAACTTCGATGCAATTAGAAAAGAAGGCGATCGTGGAAAAGGAATCGAAATTTGCCACAGTTAAATGAATCGATTCAATGCTTAAGAGGACAGCTTCCACTCTAAGCGACTGTTCATTTATGATTAAAGTCATCATAGGTTGCCAATAAACATAAGTTTGATCTCGACTCCTAAGGTCAATCGCAACAAGTGAATTTCTAACCAGATTACCTAACTCAGGTTTCAATGGTACAAGGCTACATTAGATGACCTTGTGATCACCATAGGGTGTAAACTTGATTAAGTTATTTCCAATCTCATGTAAAATACCATTTCCGGAATTCGCAACTAATACCTAAATGAATTTTACTCTCAGCAAGACGTTAATTGTACCATTTACAAGAAGAAGGAAACTATCATTAACGCCTCCACTTCTCAATAACACAGCAATTAATTTTTCGAATGATGTCAAGGTATCTGGGATAAACCTTAGGAAGAAATCTCACATTCATCTAAAATAGTTGACCGTAGAAAGCCACAATTTCTTTGCGTAAATGTCGTCGTTCTCAGGCATAACCTGGAGATTGGAGCAAAATATGACTAAAGTAATTGGACCCATGGTCAATTACGTGGCTTTCGTATGCCGGCCAAAAGTAAAAAAAAAATATAATACGAAATAGTGTGATATGAACATATGCTCCACTACAGTCCTAGAAGCTTTGCTGGGCCTTTTCCCATTTCACCTACAAGAGAGGGACGTGGTTGTCCATGTTAGAAATGAGATAATTTTAGGTGTAATACCCACAACATGCGATATAGATACTAACAATCAAGCTGGACTTTGAACAGTCTTCCAACGTGATCCTTAGAGACTGCCAAGAATGGTGTTCCAGCGGAACCCGTCTTTTTCTGAAGCCATGCGGATGGGTAAAAAACTGAAAAAGTAGTTGAACTTGGGGTATATCTGGTCTTAAATGTCGGCATTATTTTAACCACTACATTCCAAGCTGAAGTGACGATTATTGTCAATATTTGTGGCTCTGCGATTAGAATAGTTTTTGCAATCTCTCCGAATGTAACTGCATACAGGCAAACAAGAAAATAGGAGAGAACTGGAATGGAGCTCAAGTACTGCATTAAGCGAAAATCAAATCTTCTTCTCCGTATCATCGTAGGATTCTTTTCTGGTTATTACTCTTAGTATGCACTGAGTACGTGTTACAGATTAAAATTAAACCATCAATATATATGGTTTGTATACAATCCAGGATAAAGTTTTATAATTCAAGTTTATCCCGAAATACCAAGCGATACCTCGTAAAGCAAACGATTTAATTAGTTAATAACAAAGCCATCCGCACTCGTGCCTATAATAGACCTAATGCATGTACATGCGGTTGCCGGTAGGTATTGAATTTCAAGTGTGCTGTTCGTGATAAAGTGGTTATGTAATAGGGCAAAATATTTTGCAAATTGATGAATCTTGCGTTTGATTACGATATCGATCGCATTGGCTAGGTGCAAACAGTGTTTATGGACGTAACATGAATGTACAATAGTGCTAATACCTCTACGTTTGATTTTTTCGATTATACAATTCTAAATGCTAAGTGATGCCAGTTAATACTACTCTCTTGGAACTTCTTATGGGTGTCAAACTTCAACGAGAATACATTAAGGTGATGCATACCAGCATCTTCCTAAAACGGTGGTACGTTCTCAAAAGTGGTTTGGTTCAAAGTAATCGTCCTTTGACATCATAAGGATCTCTTCAACCGCTGAAATGTTTATACGACTATGGAAAACTTCCCTTGTACAGCATCCAAAATTTCCTAAAACTTAGTTGCAGGCGGTTTAGTTTAGACAACGCAAAAGATGGTACTCAATGTACGACTAACTGTGTTGACACCCAAAAACTATATTGTGATATCCATGGAACATTTGAAGGACTCATACCAGCCAATAACCAGAGGGAAATCTTCAAACTTTGTTTGTTTATTGTGTGCTGCTGCATTTTAGCTGAAAATTCCTGAAGTGCTTTTTGAATAGATGAAATTAATTTCGACTGCTGCCAAGAGGGGAGGCCAACCAACATTCAAGGAAAACGTAGCGATAACATGGAATTATGTATGGCAGTCATTTTGAATGCATTCGGATTTTGCCATGAGCAAGGATACAAGCTTTCTTCAAGTGTTGTGAGCAAGGATTTGAGTGGAGAATCTGAGAATCTGGTGTTTTGGGTCGGGCTTTGCTAAGATATCTGCATGCATACATTATCCGTGGAAAGAAGGATTTATCTTTTATCTGGGAGAAATAGGGTTGAATTCATTTCAGATCTGACTTAATTGTTTTAGGGAACAAATAGGTCGGAGTTAGCGTTGTTATAAATGAAAATTTTGTTGTTATCGTCTGTTCTTGTTTAAAGTACTTTAGTTAGAAATATAATTGGATGGTGCCAAAAGTTAAGAGGACGTGAAAGTTTTCCATGTTGTTGAAAGTGAGTTGAAGATAGTTTAGGCATACAATGTAAGGAATTGTCCATAGATGAATATAGGAAGGAAGTAAATGGAGTACTTTTGCGTGTAGTTCATACCCAAGTTTTTATTTGCAGGGGTACTCTTCTTAATTATCTTAATTTGGTAGAGTGGCCCAGCCATTAGAAATGTTCTATATGCAGTGGTTTCCTTAAGTCGGAAGAGGAAATATCTTTTAATCATTGGAGTTAAGTAATGCTAATGAGAAAAAATGAACAAGATTGTGAATTTAATTGCTAAATAAAACTAATGCATTATAAACGACAATAAAGAGGCTGAACAAAAACGGACCGAGCACAGAACCCTGTGGAACACCTCGAATAACTGGCATGGCTCTCGAAAAATCATGGACAAAGGTCCGATTAACATTGTATAAAAGATTATAAATTTCCGTCGTAACTGGGATTTTGAATGTGTGGGATTTTTTACAAGTCAAGTGTCAGGCGCACCTCTATGCTCACAATAGATTCCAGTAAAGGACACGGTGATTTATTTGCAGGCCAGTATTTGGGGGTCAATATTCTTCTGATATCAAATATACTTGCGAAACTTCTGGGATGTTGCACAGTAAAATCGTATATACTACAAATTGTGGACTTCTTCACCAAAAATTTCCTTCTACCGTCTGCCTTCAGGGTTGTCTCCTGAGCTTAGCAGTACATTTTGCCGTGCAACCAAATCTCACGTTTTATCAAAAGTATCGCCAGTTTAATTTATCAAATCTCTCTGAACTTGTCATCTCACGCAAAATTCTTTTAAATGTAATTTTATATTACATAACTACATGTACGCTACCATGTTTACCATATTTCTTTGAATACAATACAATAATACAAAAAAAAACTTATCCGTATTTTTGAGCTTTAATGTGTTGTGAATTTCAGCTACCAGTACCTGTCATTTGCACAAATTTGTATACCTAATTTTAACAGTGAAAAAAGGAAATTATGGGCATATATACACATTCATGCTCCTCTTGATGGAGATTTACATCAAGGACTCTGTTCACTGAGATAAATATGCTTTTGGTAAAATGTTCTCCTTTTAATTCATTGTCCTCTCCTCTGATAATTCGTGGTATTTTGGAATGAACATGCCCCGCTGATAATATGAAAAAAATTCGAAAATTTAATTTACAGAAAAAATATGAGCCTCTTACGAATCTTAATCGGTACGAAAAGGACATGTCACTTCTAAGGAGATATCAGCATAAAAGTCATTTTCACGAAATTAACAATTTCACACAGAAATGATTTTTTTTTGGAATATCTTTAATAAATGTCAGGATTTAGGTACTTCAGTTTGGGGAAAAAATTGAATATAAAAGAATTTAGTGCCTCTTCTGGGTGACTTAGGAAAAAAATTCAAATAAAATAAATGAAGTTGTTGTTGAAGATTTTCAGCATCGTTCTGTCGATTTTACTAGTGGTTTCAGTGAAGAAACTATCTTTATTTCTTTTAGAAAGCTCTGCCAGATTAGAGCTTAACCACTGAAAATTAAGCCGTTATAGAGTAAAAAAGAAAATAAAATTAGAATAATTATTCAAAATGATCTCCGCAAACACTAATACATGATTCCATCTTGCATCGAATTGATGGGCGAGTGCGCCCAAAAATACCGGCCGGTGTCTGGAATCCCTTCACAATATACGTCAACGCGATTCCTCAGTTCGTCAACATTTGAAATTAGGGGTCGTGTAAGCTAGGGATTTAAGGTTACCCCATAGCAAAAATCTATAGAATATTTCTTCTGGCTACTAAGGAGACCTGGTTTTGTGAGCTTTCACAACCTATTCAATGACTTACATGATCTATAACATGGTAGTGGGTAAGAAGTTCGTCGTGGCAAGTGACAACGTTTCTTCAAGCAGAATCTTTGATATTAAAAACGAATTGTAGTAGGAAACAGTAAACTCTCATGTCCTCTTCAATATTTACGTTAGCAATCTTGTTGGCTCCCTTCTCTCTACCCTTTATCACAGCGTATACAAAAGATCTTATTGTTTACAAATCTTTTCTATCCGAATATTGATCAAAACGTAAAATAGACAATCTTTCCTACTTATCAAACCATCAAAATGTCTGAAGATTCAAGTTACAAATACGGATCAAGACGTATTTGATCATTCCAGGAGTGAAAACATAACATGGAATCATTAAAAAAAAAACAGCATAAATAAAAATTGCAGCCTGTCAAAACATTTTTTCATTTCACATCAAAATGACCCGCAGATTCGAGGAAGGTTAATTACTTGTTTACATAACCTGTACACATTCGTACACTTAACTGTTTTATGCTCTTCAAGTTTTAGTAACATTAAACTGGGTATGGAAGTAGTAAATAAAAACGTGCAATTCCGTGTGTTCTTCGCCCACTTTACACTTTTCACGCTTGAAGTGATTTTTTTGCAACGAAAAATCGTTTGTAACAAAAATTGCTTGGATATTTTTTAAATGGTTTTTGCTTTCATTTAAGTGATTATATAATTAATTATAGAAAGCAATGAGTGTGTGGTACATTAATTTAATTTATAGAATTTTGAGTACTGCATCAGGTATGGTGATTCTCATTCGGGGACTTTTATTCACCTCTAGAACTAGGCATATACAAGGTATACGTCCAATTAGACTTCACTCTAGAATATGCTTGAGCATCCTATGGTTATTTATCATGGACATGTGATTATGCTGCCTAATTAAGCCAGATTTTATGAAAAAACTAAATTGAGATCCTCGAAGAGGAATTTTCATTAACTTTCAATTTTCTATATTCTATTTATAGGAGATTTCAATTTAATGTATGTCCTTGGACTTTCAATTCAAAGATTAGACATAATCTTCGTATATTAAAGGTGGCTTTCCACAAAATATTAGGATAGGAAATAATATTATTAACCATTTTGTATACCAATAATTTGTCAGGATAAGTTCAATGCTCCTCCAATAAAACCTATCTTTGTAATATAAAAATTTTGTGGATGCCTGAGTTTTACAGAAGCTTTATAGCTTGTAGAAGAGAAAAGTATTTAGCTCTCTCGAAAAAAATACATAATTATATTTATTTACATTTCTAAATAAGTAGTTAGCCCTTTTTGTGGTCTATTAAGAAGTATAGATTTTCATGTAGATAAGACATAGATAATGAATTTCGATTGGTAGATCATTAAAAGAAAAATAGGTCCAAGTACAGATCCTTGAGGGACACCAGAAGTCTTGGCAAATGGAGCAGACTATGTGCTCATCTATAACCATTATTAATCGGTATTTGATTAAATATGAATTGAACTACTTCAAAATTGTTTCATCAAATTCCATTTTGTGAATATAAGAATGAGGCTAGGATTAAAATCATCCTTTTGTTCGCAAAAAGGAAGTTACAAAAATGTTTGATACCTAGTGTGAATCTGTTAGAATTGTGAATTCTGAATGAAAACAAAACTTAAGAGATACTTTCAGAAAATCTATGAATTGGTTTATGTGCAGAGAAGCTATGCCCAGGGCCAACACTTTCCTTCAAGTTGTAGTTTAGTAGGAAAGTACACTGAATTTGTGTTGTGAATTTTCTTCCTCCCGGAAAGACGTAAAGATTTGTAAATCTTGTAAGAAATGTAATGAGAATATTTCTCCAAATCATACCGAAATGCAGTGTGTATTGTGTTTTTAATAAGAATAACATAATTCAAGTTGAATGTGCACCGACACCTTTGCTCGACATCCTAATTCCCTACCTCCTCTTCCTATCTTCCCTTTCGACATCATAGGGTATCCCCTGAGCTTTGGTTATACCGTAAAAAAAGGAAAGTCAATATAAAGTGTACATTTTGTAACTTGTAATCAATAACATTCAATAAAATACACAGTGGGGTCGTTTTGACCTAAGGCTGCTCGAGGTAGAATTTTTTCTGTGAAATCTACAGTTACTAAGGAGCAAAAGAAAGTATGAGATAATTCAGAACAAATTCTAAGGTTTGCTTTCGTTCGTAGTTGATATGGTATTTTATAGCAATATTTAATTTCGACTTTTCAATTTTATCATCCCCTTTGAAAATGAAATCCGAAAATCAATCATTTCACAAAGCAAAATTCTTTTATTTCATTATCGTAAATGAAACGAATTTTTCGGATTTACCATTGCATAAAAACGTTCTTCTGAACAAATTTCGTAAGGCAGCAGCAGGAGCAGCAGCAGCAGTAGTAAAAAATTACTAGAATTTCCGCATATATTTGGAATCTGCCAGGAAAATGACGGTATGAACGTCCTTTTTGCCCTTTTTCCACATGATACAAATTGAAAAAATGGTCGCAATATATAATAGCCGCAGGAGTAGTGCCAAACTCAAAGGCCACAAAAACAGGAAGGAAAGTGCAAACAGGAAAACATTTCAGGCAACTATACTATGCAAACCAACCACATAAACATGAACTGGAAGTGGATTCTATTGGAGAAGTTATGCACCATTCAACTCCTCTCTTACCCTTTACCCCTATATAAGACAATTTAAATATGTTGAAGCCGACTGAGCATTGTTCGCTTTTGATTGAGTTTAAAGTTACGCCTGATGGTAACCTTTTTTCATTTAAACGATTTTCTGTTCTTTTCTCTTTTGTTTTTTGTTTTTGTTTTTTTAAAATCCAGTTGTTTAATATTTCCTAGTTACTGACTTGTTATAATGCCCTCTAGTGTCCACTTGTTCTGACAGGAAAACTGCAATTCGCAATACTTTTTCTTTTTCTAAGTGGACCTACAAATGAGTGGAAAAGGGAGAAGTATACAAAAAGGTTTCTGCCTCGGCCGGGGGCACTTGATTTCATTAGGTCATGAGCTTTTTCTTGAAAATGAACTAGAAGGAGGAGTTAAATGGACTTGAATAGCCTTGACTGAGAATATTTATGAAGTTTTTTGTGCCTTTTATGAATCTAATTACTTTGCTTAGTTGATAGCTTCAATGAAATTATATCCGTGAAGGAGGCATGTTGTTAATTTAAGAATTCCGTTTTATACTATCTCACCCTAGGCATGTACACTAGACGTAATAGTGTAGTATTTCTTCTAAAAAAAGGGTTGTTATATCCTTTTGAGCTTGATTCTGAAGACTTCATGAGAGATTCAATTTTTCTTTGGTGGCACTGCGATGTGCATATCATAGCGTAGACAGCAAAAACTTGAAGGGAAACGGGAAATTCTTGACTTGAGAAATATTCTTGAAACTTCACTTACATCCCTGCAAGCAAAATATCTCGTCATGGATGATGAAGTCAATCGCCTGTCTTAAACAAAGTTCAAAGAATTGTTTTTAAGCTCAGGATGAGATAAAATAACAACAAGTATCGATTCTCTGGACTATCAAGGTAACTCCAAATTCAGCTACACGCCAACGCAATATAATTAATGGGCTTTAAGGCATTAGAAAACCAATAAAAAAAAGATACAACATGTTACTAATGGGGTCGTAATTCATTTTCATCGACTCTATCAACTCACAATTTTGTAAATATAGTACATCTAATATCTGCTATAAAAATGTAATAAAACTACAAAATCCTAAATAATGTAAATGTCAAGCTCTATGTAAAATTTATTCAATAAATGTTTAAAAACCATTTCAATTATTCACCGAACAAAGCACGAATGGAATGAAATTCAATACGATCCCGATGCATGGGACTGAAATACTACAGACCAATTTTGAATTATGAATGAAGCCACATCTGCATGAAAAACCGAGATGCATTTGAATTATAAGTTTTATTGTAGCATGAGGAATGAAGCATGTTAAATTCAGGTATGTAGTTTCTGTCTTGTGCCTAAAACAATTATTCGATTCCAATTTGGAGCTGAAATGATGGATGATGATTCATGAAAGTCATTGAAATGAAAACCTGCTACTTGTAAACTGACAATTACGGATTTTAAACCAAGGACAACTTTTAGAAATTGAATTTCTCATTCCTTGTAATTATTTTCATGTAATATACGGAATAGCGAACTTGAATGACATTCTGTTATTTTTATGCGACAATTTTTCACAGTTCTATGGAACTAACTACCAGCATATTGGTAAGTGTTAACTGGGGTTTCATGTAAAAGATGAGACATATGGATAGAATACGGGTACAGGCAACAAGTCGGCGTTTAGTTGCTACAAGGATGGAGTGGGAGATACAAATGGAAGGATACTCTCAGTTAAGATATAGATATTATGGGTATGTCTGATCACAGACGTATTCGCTTCAACATATAAGCATATACCATGCACCTCTCTGCGGCTATCCAAAAGTTTAATACTTGGAAATCAAGTGCCAAGGAAAATTTTGGGAATAATCATTGAAATCTAAGGTAGGTGACGAAATCTATTACTAATTCGCAAAAGAGGATGAGTTCGTTATTGTCACCCAACAAGAGCTGAAGGCAATCATTGGCTTCTCCATTGGGCATTTTCCACTGAACTGCCATTTAAAGAAAGCGGGTCTTTTTAAGGACGATCAATGTCGATTCTGCATGAAAAAGGCTTAAAAAGTTTATGCAGCCGTCAACGAAGAAGATCATGAGCTATATTAATGGGCTCTATTTCCAGCGGTTAGGAGAAAGATACACTACTAACTCATGGGATACCAATACCAGTTTGTGGAAGTAAACTAAAAATACCTCTTGGTTATAGCTCTAAAACTGAACGTATATAAACTTGAATTAGAGACCTGAAGTAAAACTAAAGTATAAAGTAAATTATAAACTACCTTTTGCATCCTAAATTTATATGTGATTCCGAGGAACAAGTTTATCAAAAATGGTTTATTTTGGATATTTTTCAACCGATATCGATGTTGTTTCCTTGAAAATCTTTTAACATGACGTTCCAGTTTGTAGAGAAAGTTCGCAGAGATGCGCCCTGGGGTTCTCTTTGAACAATTGAGGTAGAACACCCAATAAACAGATATTGGCCTTTGCAGGTTTTCTCCTTTTTGGGCGTGGGTTCGAATTCTGCAAAGGGCGCGGGGATTTATCTGTGGGTACCAATGGTTCAAGCAGTTCTATTGATGACAAATCTTACTTGCGAAGCCACTGGGATGATGTATAGTAAAAATTTCATACCAAAAATTATGGCTCACTTGAAACATTTGTTAGGTTAAAATTTCTCTTCACTAAAAATCCTCTCCACCTAACCTGTGCTATGTGCATCATAGGGTTGTCCCCTGATCTTAGGCAATATCTTAAAGAAAAACAAAGATATTTGCATTATTATTATATTTTCGCAAAAGTCAGGGAATTGACGAGCTATAGTCTACCTAGTAAAAATACCCTAATTTTGTGGAAATGTTAAAAGGCTACCTTTCAGTTATTCCCAGTATATGTAATCTAATAACACGTTACTAAATCAAAAGTGTTTTTACGAAAAATTGCCTCTGAACTATTTTTAATATATTATTGAAGAGCAATTTTAGATTTTATGGATGTGCTCTACTAAAGCTGTTACATCACGAAGCAAGAAATGGTATTCTTCAATCTCGGCTGAAAAAGTTCTTTATCGAATCCAGTTGCATGATTGCACTCAAAACATGGTTTTCCTGGTGCCCTTTTTGTCGAAAGCTGGTTAAACCTATGTTATGTAATCGGGAAAGATGATTTTTTTTAAAATCTACGCACTAACTTATAGGTTTAGCCTCAATTATCGTCACAATGCGAATCCGCGGTCTTTCGAAACATGAAAATTGACGAAAATATCGCCAGGTAAAATATGTTAGCATGATTAACGACTTAACCTCTGTAATTCAACTCAAAATTGCAATGCATTAGAGAAAGCTAATTTAGGCGCTTTTTCAATCATCAAAAAATTCCCACAATGGAGACTGACTCATGGCGGACAGAATTGGGCGCGTGCCTAATGCTCTTTTTAATCAACCTGAGGGTATTGTGCAAATCAAACAGCGCAAATTTTCGGCCACCTGGAAAAAAAAAAGCTTTGAATTGAATTGCTGGGATAATTGCAGAAGAAAAGAAATATGTGCAGAGGAAAAATTTTAAGCAGTTGAACAACTTTCTTTGAGTAAAAAGGTGCAGACTCCATTAAAGTAATCGCCGCGACGTTTCATTAATTTGGTAATGGTGGTAAAGGATTGTTATTGATCGTAGTTTTTTTTTAATTGCAATGAGTTACGTTATATTTGGACGGGATACAAGTGGGAAAAATTCAATCGTGTTCCTTTCACTTTCTGGTAAAAATTTTTGGACAACCAGAATTGATCAGCAACTAGGTCACATACCACGTTGGAAATAAAGGTTGCAGTCATGAACCTGGGCAAGGCCTGTCTGTGTTTTAAAACAACAAAAAAACTGCCTGGTAACTGTCGGGTCTTGCCTTTTTTAGGAAAGTGATCTTATCACGGATTTTGGGCAAAAATTTATTTGCTTTGGAGAAATTGCATAATCCTCTGGGGTCCATCCAGCGAAACTTCTGGTTAAATGGGGCCTACATGATTTTCTCAGAGTAGATTACGTCGATGTAATTTAATGGTAGAAAAACTCACTTGGACTTTGGCTTAGTTATTACCAAAAGTACTCATTAGTTACAGGATTTATGATTTAAAACGTCATTTTTATTGCGAATCGATGAATTTCCATTTTCCCACAGTCCACAGTTTTAAATCATTATCAGTTTCGCAAACCTTAGCGTCACGATTTATGTAGGCTTCTAAAAGCGTAAAAGATCTGATAGGCACTCAAACCGGTTATTTTCTTCCAAACTGCACATAAATCATACCTAATACCTCCCAACATGCAGAGGTTTTTGGAGAATTTATATTTAGGTATTGAATGCTTCCGTAATGATTCCCTGTCAAATTATGGGAATCACTTGGAACCGTGAACCATTAACAAATACACACGAGAATCGGAATGGCTTGTATCTTTCTTTAGGGGATAATATGTGAACACACAAAATAATTTTCTCTTTTTTTTACAATTTCAATAAAAGATTTAAAAATAACTACGTAATTAACTACAATTATTAATTGCGGAGTTCTGTTTACGCTTCAGTTAAAATAGATTATTTAATAAGGCCAAGTATACACTTTCCAGTAATTAATTTAAAATTTCTATAGGCATAAAATATCAGGGCTAAATTAAATTTCAATAAACTCATGCACTTGACTAAGACGACTTAATTATTGTCATATTTGTGCAAAAACACTATACCTGCAGTAGAATGGATCAGAAATTCAGTACTTCAGGAAAGGTGGTATTATTTTAAGTGCTACCTTGACTGGAAATCGAAAGTGATAAAGAAAGAGTGACACCAAGGATTTGAATGTGGGCATAGAATGCAAACGTACAAGGACTGGAAAAAATATTTCTTAAAAATTATTAATCTACTTTTTAACAACATTTTGAAGAAACAGTTTTTCAGGGCATTATTGGTTGCCTGTGTCCTACCTTAGGATATCTTGCGAAATAAGCAATGTACAAGAAAAATGTTTCAAATAAATGCGCCCTATTTTCGAGGGGGCAGTTGAATACCGCAAAATTAGCCCGCTCCCGCCACTCCTCCAGAGTGGAGGCGAGGATAAAATGGAAATTTTAAATATGAACCCCTAATTTATGGCAGATTCGGATCCTGAAAGAAAAATGCATAACTTTTATGATTATTAGAGGTATTTCATTTCTAAAAATGCAAAACAGTAAAGGCTTTAATACTGAGCCTTGAGGGATGTCTCTTGTTATGGGTCAGAAAAGCAGTTATTCGGAAAACGGTCAAAGAGGAAATTATTTATTAGTGTGATGGGAGACAAACTGCTCAGTTTACTGTGGAGAGTTCAATGATTTACACAATCGAAAGGTTTAGCGAAGTTAAGAAGGACTAAGGTTGAAGATTAGGATGTAATCACCGTACTGTAAAGTGTTTTCAGCAAACTAGTCATGTAAAGAATCATCAGAAATTGGATGCCGAGGCCGGGCTTACTTTTAGGGTGTTGAATTGTCCATCGGAAATACTGATCATGAATCTGAACAATACAGTCAAACCAATGCACCTATCTAATTAGATTTGAATATTGTCAGCATAGATATGAATTGAGATCTTTTACAAGCATAGAGAGGTGGTTTATGTACAAGAAAAATAACAAAGGCCGCAATATAGACCCTTTCGAAATGCCAATGGGAACATTTAAAGCTGCAGAAGGTCCATATGCATTTGAACAGATTTACATTGATCCACTGGAAAATCTTCAGTTATAACGTTGCGATTGTTGCCCTTGGAGGTAACTTCTAAACTCTATCTGGAGTTAAAAATCTGTTCTCTATGATCTCTTTTAATCACCCTATGATGGACACATAACATCTTAAGAAAAATAAAATTTCAGGATCCTCTCTCCTGAATTGGGAGTTACTTTTAATCTGACAAATATTCTAAGTTGATCCACGATTTCTCCATGGCATATAAGAGGAAAGATAAGAAACTAATAATCTTAAAAATTTATTGCCATTAAACAGCAGGAACGAAAAATCTCCGAAGGTATACCATTGACCCCAGGAACTTTGAACAATTTGGGGGTGCATCCAACCTTAGTTTCAGTGATCCATGCAGAGCATCACAGGTTTCCCTGAAGTTATGACATCTTTCTCCAGTTTCCTATTACAAGGTCGCACAATGGGAACTTTTCTACGTTACCTCGTTAACAATTTCTATTCCTCTTATACTTTTTCAATATGTATCATTCATTATTCTTAATCATTCTACGATAAAAAAAAATAAATACAACAAAATCTAGATAAAATAGACCACTACAGCTGGGATTCCTTGAACTGTAACCATTTTACATGTTGAAAAGTGAGCAATTAACTTTTTGCCGTAATGCAATCTTGTGTTGCCAGCAGGCTTAACGTTAATTCCATTTACAACACTTCCTTTTTCCCCCCTCCAGAGCTTTATCACTTCTCATTTCATTAGACACAAAATACAGACGACATCGGAACTTGTTATACACAGTCCATTAATCTCTTCATGAAAATTAATTTCAGTTGACGATGAGCCTCGCGAGATTCAGATCTGGGTCGCTAACTCCAAGGGTTCCAGTTATGTTTCTATGGCAGTGCACGGGCAATCCCTTTACAGGTAAGCAAAAAGTAAAAAAAAAACATAAAAATAATAAAAAAATAAAAGTACACAAGTTCCATTTCACAAGCTGTGATTCACCTGATACCATGCTTTTGGAAAGTCCGTTAAATCACTAAGTTTGCAACCATTGCAGGCTTAACTATCCCCTGAAGATGCGCATATGGCACCACGCTTGTACATCATGGAATGGCAAGACCGGCGAATGGCAACTGTGGATAAAAACTGAACGGGTTGGCAGAGGATTCCATAACAGAGTGAGTACCGTAGTAGTATAGGTTTCTTCTTGCCCTTCACAGTAGAAAGTACCTATTGTTTTTTTTTTGTTGGTCAATTCCATCGTTCTACCTACCGAGACGGCGACAGGATAGTTTCGAAGTGGTACTTTTGAATTATAAAAGCATCTCGAGTTTTGTTAAGGATGTCGTTTTTGGGTGATAAACAGACAAAAGGGGTACAGTAGTTTTGTTAAAATATTAATGTGAGATTGAGTACATTTCGCAAGTAGAACAAGTGGCAAGGGACAAGTACATGTGAGGAGTGGCTCATTAAATTTGCATTCCAATGGAAATTTAGAGCGAAATTTATTTGAATAGCGAAGCTGTAACTGCCTCGTATGGGGTGGGTTGTTTAAAAGGAAATAAGGGATGGTAATGGGGGATGCGGTAGCTTTTAATCGAATTTTGAGGAGAATGAAATCAAGTTCTGGTGATAGCATTTCCCATTTCGTTTTACTGGCGAGACTTCAGTTAAGTTACTTAAAACAGAATACCGTCATGTTAAAATTAAGATTGAATTTTAAAGTGGTTGACTGATTTTGGTAATAATTATGAGGCAACTTGCACTTGTAGTTGTATGTCTGTATTAACGAAAAGTTTACCCATCACATGGGTTGACGTATGGAGCTACCGGATTAGGGATGAGAAAAATGTTTTTGCCCTAAAGTTACCTTAGATACTACAACAAACTAATTAGCGTACTAATTAGGTAAAATTCTCATTATCCTGGAAAATCAAGCAATGGTCAGATGCATAGATTGAACAGAGGTAAATTTATCTCTAGCGATAGAATCTGTACCTAGTTTAATAGGTAGGTGCGCCTGGTAAAGTGAGGTAACGCTTTGTTGAGTTAGAGCAATTATAAGGATCAAAGAGAATTAAAAATCCGACAGGTTAGCCAAACAGGGAGCCCAAAACCATATTCCACCATTGGAGGAGGTATGATGAAATGACTTAACTGGGGTAGAAAGTGCTATCTGTCTTTGAATGGCAGGAATCCTGCATTTAACGACAACCACCGTCTCTGTAATATCTTTTACTCTGACATACAGTAAAAAATAATACTTGTGGCACGTATCCTCAGACTAAAAGGATTAAAATGTTCGCAATCAGCCAACTGGTAGTACAATCCTTGTGTGGATCTATCAAAGTCCAGGACTATACGGACATCCCACCTGTTCAACGAAAGGTTTCTCTATAGCCATAACCACTAAAAAGGAAAATGCAACGGTCGATCTACATCGCTGGGTCGAGAGCACGCCGGTGGTCGAGCGGGCTGAGGCGCACGTTTACAGATTTTCTCTACTGTTGGCGTGGGTTCGAATCCCGCACAGGACACGGCGATTTTTCCGGATACCAGTGGTTGAGACAATTCTACTGGCAAGAATTGTACTTGTGAAGCCACTGGGTTGTTGCACAGTAACAATTTCATGCCGCAAAGTGTGGCTCACTTGCAACATTTGTCAGGTTAAAATTTCCCAATCTCCCTTTCTCTAATTCCCTTAAAAAAAAATTAAAGAGGTATCTATGGAACACGTACGATATTCTCACGATTGTTATATAGTAGTAAGGGGTTCGAATGCTCAGGTATCACGAGGAAGAAGTTGAAGGCGTTTGGAAATGCCTTCTTCTTTGGCCTGTAGGAAATCGCAAATATGGAACTTAATGGATCGAGCTTGCCAATTTGATCAAGCATCCTTTAGAGATATTTTTGACTTGATTTTCAACGAATTGTCAAAGTTCAATATAATTTTGAAATAGCGACTATTCTTCAGAATGGATCACCGAAAATTACAAACTCCCCCAGAGTACAATTCTCCAAACGTAGCTGTAAATGATTTCATTTAGTTCCAAAATTGATTCTAAAATTAAATTTAATGAAGCAGTCTATTTCAATCCATTTCCATAACGTCAATTGCATTCGGTTCAATTGTGTGAAAGTATGCAGGCTAATTGTTACTTAAGGCGATGCATGGACCTCTGATCTCTCTCTCTCGGCAATTTGAATGACTATCTTGAATAGATGTGACTACACAATTGCCACACTATGTGGACGGTAACATTTAGGGAAATGTAAATTTCATAAATGACATCTTCGCGAAAAAAAAAACAAATAAAATTTACGACCATTATATAACACACTACAGTTATGATAATATTGTTGGCCTACTTTCAATTTTAGCAATCTGTCTGTCTACAGTGGATTGAACTTGACCGAACATCTTGGAATTTATGTATTCATGCGGATTTTGGCAAAAAGCCAGTTCCAAGAAACATGAGTGAGTCACTATAATGCATTACGCACGACACTCAATTAATTTCCATATTTCGTGTTGCACAGGTAATTAAATTAATTCACACATGGAAGTTGTATAATTTGAAAACCTGCCCAGAGCTATAACTGATTTAGATAAGAGACTGACGTAAAGCTATTGAATCTGAAAAAGATTTTCCTATATATCTTTTGAGATTAACATATAAACAGAAGCGTTAAGTGGAACCATTAAGATCGACGACATCATCTTAATGCCATGTTTTTAGAGAAACACAACAAAAGGAGGTGTATAAAAACAGGAAGCCACAAATGCTATTAAAAGTGCGCGCGCATCTGGGCTTAAATTGATGAGATACAAGATACGATGCGAGAAGCATAAAATTTAATATAATATGCTGCTGCCGGCGGTAGCACATATTCACGTACATATCATACATATGTGTCTTATCTTCAGTCTCCTACAGAATTATTTTCTGTTTTAAGATGAGACTGTAGTAAGAAGATGTGCCACACAACACAACATGAGCCTGCATCATCTCAATTTCAGTACAGCATAGGTTGCATTTTGTTGTTGTTGTTTTTTAAACACTTGTCATAACTAGCGGCCAGATGAGGGTTTAATTAAAATAAACTGATGCACGAGAGAATTTCACGCCTTGTGCATAAAGGCATACAGATAGCTGATCCAGACAAAAGATTGATTGCATCAAATTATTAATAAAGTTTAAGGGGACTCAAATTTGAGACGTAACTCATAAAAAGAATCGTTCTTATACTGGATGTGAAAAATGCGACTATTTGCGAACTCCTATATAGATCGGACTGGTGGGAAGCGAGAGGTCTAAACCGGACGATCTGTTCTACCGAATCGCGGTTTTTTTTTTCAATCGAATTCTTCGTGCGAATTATATGACGAAGGAAAATATTGCTACACGAAAAAAAATGTTCCTCAGAATCTGTGTTCGGCTCCCGACCCAGGGGGTAGTTTTTTCTCATATTTTCCCATTTATTGTTAATGGGGTAAAGGACTAATCTGAATGTGAGTTGTCGAAACTTTTTATCCCAGCCGGGAATTTCACTTCGTTACAAAGATTCCTAACGTTTTAACTCGTTAAAAGATTATCAAAAAAGCACGATAAAAAAAAATTCGCTCCTCGATAAGGTTCTTCTCGTGAGAGAAAGTGCTTTTTGTTCTGGTTCAGAGAGAAATTTTGATTTGTTCTTATTTTCTGTTTTATTGCGTGGGGGCAGTATGAGAGCACTTGAAAACTACAAATTTTTTCGAATCGTTCCAAACCTCTACCCATTAGTATCCGGAATGTTACCAATTTTAGAACGTAAGGGACCCCTTAGGATAAGCATCGGACCACAGAATACAACTACTTCGTCATAAGCAGACACACTCAAAATCCATAGCTCATGCTTTAACAAGACGGATTCGTAATCAGCACGAATTGAGAACAAGAAGAGCTGTTTAAGGAATCTGAAGGATTAGCGTATGGTCGTGGAGTAGATGATTAAGGTAGACCCTCCCATATTCTTAATGATGCTCCTTGGAAATAAAAAATAAATCTAGACGCGTTTTTCTTAAAATCTAGTATCCCTATTGTGTCTGTAGAATGTCGACAATCGAAGTGGGATCCATGCCACAAATAGGCGTAGAACTCCTGTGGTTATACTGAGAACTCGAATTATCAGCTTTAAGTAACTTTAAGTAATTTTTAGTCTTTAAAACTAGCCTAACTAACCTTTATATCAGATTTAATTACTTTATTTGCTCCTACGTTGCAGTACCTACTTTAACTTTTTTATTTCCAGTATTTTAATTTGAAATATACAATGCTAATGTTGTTATTCTCTCTGCTAGTGCATACCTGTATATCCCGTTCAATCATTACACAATTTTCGGTATATGTAAAACACCAATCAAAACCATTTGCGATTACCGTCCAAATCCATTTTGTAAACTGTTTTTTTTTGCATCATTCAACTGAGTACTGGCTTTTGCTGCTACCACCACCACATCAAATTTTTAAAATTGCAAAAAAGTGGAATAATATTCATCCACATAGCGTTTATCTGGTGATTTAGTTATTCCGGACTTGATTGCTGACAGACCGCTGGTCTTTAAAATATTCACCAGGCAATAAATCGCGTAATCAAAGCAATCAGCCGCTCGCGATAGTGAAACCATATTCCTGCAACCACTCTAATGTCAGTGATAACGTAACATAGTGCACAGTTTTAAGGGAGATTTAGTGCTGACAGTACAGCCTCAGGCGACGAAAGATTGATATGTAGATATTGTCGTGCCCACCAACTCAGCAGAGAACGACTGTCCTGGTGAAACTATTCATCATTATTCATCGAATAGTTATGTGCCTGTTCCACTGGCTAAAACAAAACGAATAGGAAAAGTAACAACGCCAATTTTAACAGAAATGCCAAAGTTTACTCCCTTGTAGCTGTAGCAGAAACTTGTTTCCACTTAATTCTGGCAACTAAAGTTTGAAAATCCATTCGAGTGATAGCCCCTCGTATGAGCGGACTTTCATATTAACGAAGTCCCATAAAACTGATAAAATTCTGTATCTCATATACCTACGAGTTTTCAGGCAAGCTGGTAGCAATTTTGTATCATTAAAACTTTGGAAGTTTTGAAAAGTCGTGTCCAACTAAAATCCTCGTCTTGCACAATCCTCCTCGGCACCACTCAAAATGAGACGAATGGTGTAGGGTGCAATTTTCAAAAATTCCATCTGACTTGATACCTAAATTATTCGGTCGTCAATGCAAGTGAATTTGTTGTGAACTCCTTCAAACATTTTTTCATCCTGCCAAAACTTAAATTGCCCAACTTTAATTAGCCAGGCGATGATGGGACTATAGTTAGTGGAGATTCACTCAAAATTGCAGAAAATCTTTCAAAGGAAAAGGGACCACTTGACACCTTAAGATCGAACTTCTCCGATCGAGTTTTAATTAGTTTCTAAAGTGGTAGAAAATTGGCTTGGTACAGAGTATGATGGGGGTCAGAGAGGAAGAGTCGGGATTATCTAGGATAATTGAATCCAAAAGTGTGAAGGGTAATCTTCTGTGAAAGGGGTATGTGTCTGGAAGTGAAGCCGGAAATTGAAAGCTGAACTCTTTTCGAGTGAAAGGAGGTTTTATTACGGAATTTTGCATGAGGTGTACTCATTGGCCCTTGCGTGCATTGGATAATAACTTTTAAATGATTTTCTTGCCTTTCTCTTTTGCAGTTGGTCAACCATATGATTCCAGCTCATGGAGTGCTCTTTTCTGGAGGACCATCAGTTACTGGACCGACTGCTAATGGCCTACACTTTGAGATGACTTTGCTGCAGGTGTATAAAGTGGCATTAACCGCAGGAAAAGCTCATCGAGATCATAAGCATCATCACGTGCATCACTTTGATCATGAAGGCCCAGCACCAACTACACCGCCACCACCAACTATAAGAGTAGCGTTTTGTTTACATTTGATGGAAACGAAATATAATCAGAATTGCTTTTTTTGCAGCCGCCACAGCTTCAAGTAATGAATCCTCTTTTGGCAAATGGTCAAATTCGTACTCGAGTCAAAATAAATCTAGCAATGCCTCAACAGCCTATGGCACAAGCGCAAACTTCTCTACCTGGACCTCAGCCACAAGGTCTTGGAGGAGTGGGAGTGTTTTCAGGTTTGCCGAGACAGGCGCCAAATCAAGCAACTATTACCACGAATTTTGTCAACGGTCAATTCCACGGGGCTGGAAGATTACTGTCCCAACAATTAATCTCAAATGCCTTTCCACAAAGTTCTCAACAGCCACAACAGCTTCAACAAACTGCTGGACTACTATCATTCCCAGGAACCCAACAGAGTGAACCTGTGCAATTCCCATCAAGCATTCAATTTGTTGACGGGGCTAATTCAGGGACGAGGTTCCTGTTCAAACGTGACAGCAACACAAACAGTAAGAAAACGCCAATCGTTAAGCGGCAAACAGACGACTATACCCCCAGTGAGAAGAAAATCCAGAAACGTGGTTTAGTTATGTTGGGAGATGGTTTAGTAATTGATGATACCTTGCTTGCGCATGGATATCAGTTTGAGGGGCTTGCTCAATTCGGTTTGCCAGCTTTCCAAGAAAATCTCAGGAATCGAATGAATATTGAAGATGAAATCAAGGAACATGACAAGGAGCCTGCTGAGGATGAGGTGAAAGCTGTTATGGGTCTGTGCACGGTTTGTGATGAAGAACCTTTCAAAGGTGCCATTGCCATGGCTTGGAAGAATGTCATCGTATCACTCGATCAAACTCTGAAAGGAAAAAGTGTGGGTGGTTGTGGATTCTTTTAGGTGGATTTCATCAGTCATCAACTCTAGTCGTTTCTTGCCTGTCTCCAACTCATGAAATACAAATTGTAACTTATTTGACATTAGTGACAAATTTTTCATCAAATTTTTGAGAAATTTACGATTTACGACATCACATTGCAATTCACCACATTCCATAACCTTCATCTCATCCACGTAATAAAAAAAGCATAGTTTGTAAACATTATTTGTATTAAGAATAATATTTTGATAAATTATAATAATAAAAACAAAAAAGCTAGAAACATAGTAACCCACTCACCTTTGATTTGTGGATATGTTGGTGTTGATATTCGGAATCGAATTCCGGTTCACTGAAGTAACTCTGCAAAAAAAGTACTATTAGTAATTCCAGCGTATGTAGAAAATCAACAAGTGTACCTGATCCTGATCCCAATGTCCCGGCGCAGCTGTAGGAGGAGGCAGAGGTTGTGGTATACCTGGACCACCGGGTAAAACTTGTGGTGCTGCCACTTCATTTGATTCAAACAATCGCAGCACAGAGCGATCACGAATTTCACGCAAATGCGACCGTACATCCTCCAATTCATAGAACATATCCTTGCTTGCGTCGTGGATGTATATTTTAACATTAGGTCCTTCCAGGTAGGCCATGGTTAATTGGCGGGGAAATGAACGTACGAAAAGTGCTCGAACTGTGTCTATTGATGTTATCTCGTTCGGCAGCAGTGCCCTCTTTGTTTCTGATCGGTATTGCAAAAATACTAAACCTGATGTTTTTTTATGAAGGTTCACATAAATTATAACTGTAAAGAGTGAATTTGAGATGATAACTTACCAAGAGGGCGTTCCAGTGTTTTTGAAGGGGTTCGAACTACAGGCAACGATGATCTTTGTTTTCCACCACGACGAAAGCCTGTGCTTGCTGTTTCTACTTCAGACATAATTCCTGGATCCTCATCGAATAGAGGTCCCTGATTTATAGGTGTATAACCACGTACCGGTGGAGCCTAAGGTGCAGATTTGAAATTTGTCAATTAATCTCAGAAAGGTCCTTTGGGTTTCTGATTGTCAAAGCTGGTAAGTAACGTTAAGCAATGTTCTTAAGGACATGCACAGCGGTGTAAATATTTGTTAATAAAAGTTTAAAAATAAATACTATTTTGAAAGCAAGTGGTTTATTTTTTTGGAAGACCTGAAAAGTTGTTGTTTAGAAATTAATAAGTAGACGTTATACATCCTTCCGCTAGGCAACACCTCCCGTCGTAAATTTGGAACTCATGTGAGTTCGCAACATAATAGTGAAAAATCGAGGAGGTGATATCTAGAATTCTGGATAACCTCGATGAATAAAGAATACCTTATTATAAAGAGAAGTGAATTGATAATCCGCAGTCGAAGTTGCGGATTGACACATCCACATACGTCGAACTTATGGCTGGTCTTAGGAAGCTTGGGGAAAACAAAGCTCCTGGAATGGATCGTATTTTGGCGAAATTTATTAAAAAGGTTGATCCAATCCTTTAGAAAGTAGTAATTGACTTTTGTGCAGCAATTAAGCAGGAAGTTCTCTATTAGATGCTGTATAAGAAACCTTTACATCCCTTCAGGTGAAGAAAGATGAGCCCTCCGCATTTCATATCGTTACCTAACGAGGTTGTTCTCAAAATGATAAGGGCTGGATTGACACAGTCAGAAAGGAGATCAGCGCCCTATTAAATAACCCTGTAAATACAATTAGCGATACTATTCCCGTTATTTTACAAATGAAGCCAGCAGAACACCGCAACAAAACAAATCTATTAAGTTCTATTGAGGTTATAAAATTCCTTTTCTATGATGTATGAAAAAAATATACTTATTAACGGTTTTTTATTGTAGTTTTTTCCTCATAATCAACTAAAATTTTCTGATTTACTGAAGGGTGTTTCGATAAGAGCTCCGGATTTTATTTTTTTTTTCTGTCAAGCTATTTGAAATTTATATTTGACAGGTGTCATTCATAAACTTGTGAAATTTACCATGGAACCTTCGAGCATGGAAAAGGAGTGGAAACAATGAGACAAAAGTGAAACCAATTTGCTCACCACGTAGAAATTCCAGTTCACTACACAGTGTAAAAATTGACAGCTTGGATTAATTCAGCAAATTTTGTATGGAAATTTTCTAGTTAAAGCTGTCAAACACGCACACGTTTAGAAAATTTCTGACTTCATCAAATGTCGAATTCATTTGAAAACAGCAGATCGGAACTGAAAACCTAGTTCCTACCCCAAATAATTTTCGTTAAGGTATCATTTGACTATTTCTGTGTGTGTGTAGGTAAGCTGTCAAAGAGAAATTTTTAAATAATATGGGAATTGATAATTTTGAAAATCATCCATTAATAAAAGATGAAAACGGGAGCGGAGGCATATTTTAGAGAATGGTTATTTCTATGTGAGTCATAAAACTAGTAAGTAACCCTTCTTGCATAAAAATAAACTTGAAAGAAATCAGCTGATTGTAACTGTATTGGTTGAAGTTCAGAATTTCGAATCCGATCTGGTTCACCTACACCTTCAAACGAATGATTTTAGTGCAGTTGAATTGAAACTTGTCGCGGAACTAGATCGGAACTTTTTTCAAACGAATTCGACATAAGTTTTATGGTAGGTATATCTATTTGCTCTGTTAGTCCGTTCCTTTTTTGTTCTTTCCACAAAGCATGGAGCGTTGCAAATTCACACTATCCAGATCGTTGAATTTTATTATGTCACTTAAGTGGCGTTTAGACATAAATTAAAAAAAGATTAAAAGATACTAAACCTCAGAAAATATCGCTACGGATGTTGATTTTTACACAAAACAAAAATCATATTTTCGGACAAGGCACATTTTCATTTTGGCGGCAAAATAATAGGCAAACCTTCCGCATTTGGGGCTCGGAGAATTTTTATGAGATCTAAGAGAAGCCAAAGTATCCGGTCCGGAACAAGTGATTGTTCCGGACCGGATTGTTGACTGCAGATTTAGGGTAAAAGGCGTCATCGGTCCATATTTTTTTAAAACGATGATGGCAAGCACTATCGCAATATGATAAGAGATTTTTTGTGATTTGAGATGAAAGGTATGGAGACGACCGGTCACTATTTTCAACAAAACGGAGCTGCGTTTCATACAAGTGGCAAAACAATCGGTCTTTTTGTGTACCCAATTGCCGTGTAATTTTCAGAAACGGAAACACAAATTGGCGATTTGATGCCCTTAGATGCTCTTTGAGTTTTTTCTTTGAGGCTATGTTAAAGGGAAAGTTTATACTAATATAATCCAACGACGATTTTTTAGCTCAGAGACCACATGCAAGCCGAATTAGAGCCGCAGTTTTGTGCAAAAGTAAACGAAAATTTCGAGAAGTGGGTAAAGGTCTCTAAGATGAGCCAAGGTGGGCATTTGGACGATATGTTTTTCCACACATAACTCTCAGGTTTCTATTTTATTAATTAATAAAGATTTTGAATTTATCCAATTCGTGATTATTATTTTTTTTTAATAAATAAATCCTGCAACTCTTGTTAAAATACCCTTTAGTAGTTTGTATCCACAGTCTGCGCATGCTGGTATCACAATCTTTATAAGACTTCCGATACGTGTTATATTATAACAATACTCCTAATAATTTTCTTTTAGATTGCTCCCTAGGTATTGAGACTTAAGGTTACCCTAACATCGTAAGTGACATGAAATCTAACGACTGAGAAGGTTTTAAAAAAAAACAACAAGATATTGAAAGAAATAAATAATAAATCTGAACATTGTGATGATACTATGAAGGCTCGCGCAACTTGAAAGTGAAGATGAATTTTTCGAAAGTGATGATGAAATTGATAGAGAATATGTGACTTATTCTTCAAACACTGATGACGAAGAGCAAAATGTTCTAAGAATGAGATTGCTGATAGATTCTGAAGACGATAGCGAAGAAAATAGGGAACAGCAGAATACTGATACTGCTATTGACGGAATAGTTTGGGAAAGAATTGACGCAAGTAAAAAGACACCTTTTCGTCGAAATAGGTATATATATAAAATCGCGGTAGATATAGTGTTAAGATAGAAAAAAATGAGCTTAAGAAGTATTCAAGGCCATACTATAGAGTTCATAAATCTCTAATTCAAAGGCAAATTATCGTAAGACCAGTATTTATTGGTTTTGGGTCAATCGGTTTTTTAGATTCCAGAAAAGGGACTCTTTTCGCTCATAATTAATTTTCAGCCAGCATTGCAATATTTTAGAAGATACCTAGTGGTATAGTGTAGTAAGTCCATGCATCCTCTAATGGCAAACTAATGCAAGTAGTACAATACGACAGACCTATACGTATTTCTCATTTTGTGACTTACAACAGTTTGATGAGGAGAAAAAATAAGAGTTCACTGTTCGTGTCCAGGGCCAATTCACGGTTGATAATTTCATGGTTTCTAGTAGAGCTCATTCATTAGAAAATGTTCATTTTTTAAATAAAGCCTGATTTAAATAACGCCTGTAGTAATACAAACAAATAACTTCAAAGGGAATGAATTAAGAACGTTAACCAGAAAAGTTTTATAGAACAACATTCTGTAGGCGTAGAGCATTTATCTTTATCTTTTATTTGATCCTATACCAAGTTATTTGAGGAAATCTTTTTTTGTAAATATAGATAAGAAATTCCCAAGGCAATGTTAGGATATTCTGCGTAAAATGCAAAATAAACAATTGACTGTATATATCTTTTAATTGGTGGAGATTTGCACAAATTTATGTAGAATAATCTAATATTTCAAAATAGTACTGTTCTGTTATGAAAATCAACAGATTTAGCCCCCCTATCGCGCTTCCAATTCTGACAATAAAAAGACTCTCGTTAACCTCGACAAAATATCATAAAAGTATCTAAGATGGAAATAATCATAAAAACTTCATTGAAAAATTTCTGCGCATATATGCTTCATGCATACACATACAATGACAATAAAATTCTAGATACTTAAATCTCACTTGAATGGATTGAAAGGTATTTTTTGGATGATACAAATCTTCCTTGAACATGCAAATCTGACGATGGAAAACGTTATAAATTCTGAAGGTAAAAACTTCTGATACGAACAAATTTATCATTCCTTCGTCGTTTCGAAGAAATCACGGTGTAGCGCATATACATTTCCCCGATAAAACTGCATTCGATAAGGAAAAGTCTTTCAGAAGGATTTGCCATGATTTATTCTGTGACTATTAGAAATGTCTGATTTCGCTTTTATACTTGGATTTGAAATTTCACTAGAAATATATTTAGTTGGGTTGCAAATTGGAATATTACAATAAGTAATATCTTTCACATTAATTCACGTATAGATGGCGTAATGCTACCCTCGGTAGAGTATAAATGATAAGCACACAAAAACCTGCTTCAGTCAGGAGATTAGAAAGATTGTAGGCAGCGTGCTTTTGTACACTTACTTGATTTCCTGAGGTGAATTGATAAAAAATTGCTCCATATACCCCCTCTTAAACCCTCCCCTAACGATATTACGGATGATATATGCCTATACCCTTAGTGCAACGTAGAGAGTTGAAATGTGGAGATCAACTGTTTGGCATCCGTATCATTTTCAAGTAGTGCAATCATTGGAAGTTGGAGATGATGCACGTTGACTTGAATTCTGCCGCTGGATGCTTTAGAAAAGGGATATATCCTCAGAAGTGCTGTTAATCGATAAAGCCACATTTACTAGAGATGGTATACTTCCTGCACACAATCTTCACATTTGGGATTCAGAGAATCTACAATCTCTCTCTACGAAGGGATATATACTTCATACACGATGGTGCGCCACCACACTATTCTGCGATGGACGATGAATGGATTGTGGGGAAGCGCGCTCACCCAATCTTAATCCATTCGATTTTGATTTATTTTATTATTTACAGTATTTACTATAAAGATTACTTTTTTGAATCACAATTGTTAAAAAACCTTTTCTTCTTAGTTTTATTAAAATAATTAGAATTACCTATCCAGACACGTCTTTAAACAGGATTATTATTTGAAGATGCCGTACGCTATATCACTTGGCGATCATTATTATACCTGGTGTCCCGGTTAAAGTAACCGATCGGGTGTTCAGTAATAGGTCTCTATGAGACAAGAAAAAAAGTTGTATGGGACAGGGAAGGCCGTATAGCTTATATAAGCGACTTTTAAATATTGTCCACTTTGGTGAGATCGCTGTAAATTTGGCAGTATATTTATATTTACTTAATGCAAAAAAATTCAAGTGCAATTAAAACATTCTCTTTCACACTTGTAATCAGGAGATCTTAAATGAACAACTGAAGCCCCTTAATTTTAATGGAAGAGCTTCCCAATTAAGCCAGCCACACGGTTTAAATTGTCCACGACATGTAAGGTGGAAGTGTGATCAGATGCTAATTAACATCAGTGATTTCTCCCATTTTCATTTGACATTGATCGATTTACTCTGCAAGAAAATATCTCAAATTGCAAGCAAAACTAGGCACTCATGCCAAATCATGCACCATACTCAAAAAA
>QYTT01092212.1:6195-26325 GCA_006980735.1 Dasypogon diadema | reverse complement strand
GAAAATAAGGTGCAACCATGAAAAATTTTTAATGGGCGGTGGTTTTCATGATTTTTAAACATTGCCGCAATTTCGGTATTTGCGTGTTCAGAAGTGATAAAATTTGCAGGAGTTCTCATTCTCGTACATTTTTTTTTCTTGTAAGTAAGAGAGTTCCAAAAGAGATCCTCACGATGAGCAGTACATAAGATATCTTCTTCGGGAAAGGGAAAGATATATCGACCATTCTCCGTCCTGCGGTTTTACATTTGTTCCAAAAAATACTTAATACTCTGCAAAGAGACCCTCACAAAGGAGACTAAGAACCCTCAATTCGTGAAGATTTATTTTTGAGAAGGGAAGGAAAATCTAATTTATGGATGGCTTCCAACTCGGACTATTAACTGAAACCTTTTCCTCCGGACACCATCTTGGAACCGTTTTCCATAATACTTCGAGCCTGTCATCTTGATTAGTTGGCCATTGGAGCACTTTTCGTGGTCTCTCGGTTTTTTATGCAGACAGTATCCTGTAAGATCCGATCTATTAGCTTCCAGTGACTCTCGCTCTCCAGCATAAGCCCCACTAAGTTATCTGATGATAACCGGCTCAGTTCCAACTACACAGCAGCTATCTTTTCCACCCACCGACTGCAAATAAAGAGCGTTTTCTCGGCATCATTCTAGCCATCTCCACCATATGGACATTGCGGTGAGTTGGCACTGCCAAACTTATTGAAGTAGTGTCGGAAGCATCAGTGTCCCCGCTTAGGAACTGCGTAAGATGGTAATTCACTTCGCCGTTTTTCCTGTCAATCCGCGGTTCAATCCGTGCTAGCAGTCTAACAGCCCATCGTCCCCTATTATTGATGTTCCACGTCTCTTACCTGGTTACTAGCATGTTTCAATCCTACCCTGGACTTTCCATCGCAAGGAGCCCTATTGTAGTTTCTGCCGCGATGATGAAGACCACCAGTTCCGAGACAACCCTGAAGGCGTACCCTCTTTGCACAGAAGCTAGGCTCCATATAAACCACTTCTATCCATGAGCAGGCGTTGTTTATTCAACTGTGAGCCGTTGGTATTGACCATAATCCTGCTCAAAGGGCGCGACATTTCTTACCGCCTTATCTGCTGAACACCAGATATATTTTCTGAGGGCGAGTTTGGAGTCGATCATCACCACCAGGTAGTTAACTGTCAGTTTCGTAAGTACTCGCAGGACAGTGCTGATCTTTCTTTTCTATATTGAGGATAACTATATTTTACCGTGAGGGTGACTATCTTTGTCCTAGCCACAACACATTCACCCTGCTCATCATCTGGTTAAGCTTCAGCTGCGCCAGCTCAACCGTGCGGGCATTGTTGTCCGCACACCACACCAATCACGTCTCTGACATATCTTTCCGCAGGAGATTATCATAGGTAGCATTCCACAGATTAGGCCCCAATATAGACCCTTGTGCTGTCCTTACAGTAACAACCCTTTCGGGCCGGGTCTCAATGGGTCTCAATGGTGTCGTAGGCTAGGGAAAGATCGTTTAAATTATTGACCGATAGTTCCACTTAAATCAATATTCATTAGGCGAAAAATCTGAAGCAGATATTCGCGAATCCTGAATGTCATCCCAAGCACCTTCCACATGTCAATACGGCTGGTGGAATTAAGCGTCGAGATTGACGATTTCCCTCCTCATAGATGTACTACTCAAAAGAAATTGGTTTTAGTTTTTCAATGTTAGTAATTTACATAAATGTTTTTTAATGAGTAAAAAAATGCGTATTAAAATTTGTTTTTGTGTTTTGATGACTTTAAAAAGTAACGTTAACATAATACACGTTAAAACCCAACCATAAAGCACTAACCAAGCTAATTACGGTCAATTTTCTAAAAACGACTGTAAGGAAAATTCATTCGTAGAATTTTAGATAAATATTTCGTCATATTTGTAAATTGGAAAGGGGCTTAATCACTACTTTTCTCATAATAACTCTACATAACTGCAGCAATGATCAACCTTCCCTTTCTACTCTACCTACCTATGATTACCGTTTACGTGTTGCCTTTAAAATGGTATATTACATAATTTATTCAGTCGTCTAGACAAGACGTAACTGGGTACCTACCAAAGGTGACCAGGACTTATCAATTGGAATTCTGGTGGACCGGTTGAAAGTGGCGCAAATAATTTATTTTAAAGGCAAAACAATTTCTGAATCTGTTTTACATGTCGAACACTATGAGAAGGTGAGAAGGCGACTTGATCTATAAAAAGCCAGTGAATTTGCGACCACATTTTACAAGAATAAATCGAAAAAAAGTAGTTGCAAGTGATCGAAATGGTTACCGGCCCATATCCAATTTCATTTGTGGTAAATATGGACATAATCAGTTAATCAGTCGCCGCCAAGTTGAGTTGAAGCAAGCAAATCTAAAAGGTGTGCAAAAATTGATAAAAAACAAGTAAAGACTTCGTGAAATGGTGGTCAGTGAAGGAGTAATGAGGATAGAGAAAGGTAAAGAACCAAAACCAAATCATGTGGTAAAAGAAAACAACGAAATTGCTTCTAAAATGAACTTAATTTTTATATTAGTCTACAAAAAAAATACATTGTACACAAAAATTATTTGGGAAATGTTAGTAACAAAACTGATAAGTCTACTCTACACAAAATGGGGGGGGGGGGAGGGGGACATCTTTCGGATTAGTAACAAAAGGTAGTTAGTTAGTAAAATTAATAATAATGGAAAAACGAAACTCTTTAAATCGATCTACCAAATAATCAAAATCAAATCAATTTAAGAAAACAATAGCACGGAAGATCGTGGAATGAGAAGGAAATCCAGATTTAGAAGAAATCCATCAATACAGCGAAATGTAAGAAACGCGATTTACCTCCAGGTCCAGGGCTCTTTGCTGTTGCTGACCTTGTCCGCCACCGTACTGTAACATGTCACCACCCAGTGTGTGCCGCCTTGGATCTTCCCGTCTTGCTGCTCGCCGTCGATCGTCAGTTGCTGGAATTTAGAAGAAGAAGAAAAAACGCGTTGAAAATATCTGATAAAGCAAAAAAAAAACGCAGTGATTATTTTTAGTAAATTTTAATGTGATCTGGCGCCACCACATGTTTCCATGTCCGCAAAAGGGGTACGAAGCCGGGAAAACGAAAAACTAAAACAGAAAAACAACAAAATCTGAAGCATCCCCGGTCACACATGTGCTTTCCACATTCGAGGTCATAAGAGCCCGACAAAATGCCCAGATGCAATTAAAATTAGAAAATTACGTCATTCGTCACAATGTGAAGTAATCCCGACGATTATGAGGGAGCTTCTGCAAATTTTTGCATGATCTCGTCATAGACGTCCGATCTGACCATGATTTTAAAGTCAACTCGTGCTGATCATGATCTTGTCATATTGGCGGAAGATTTATATCTCTTATAAATTTCGAAGAAAAAAGAAATGTAGAAGAAACCTTCAGAGCTGCTACTGATGGAACAGATGAAAGAAGTATCACCGTGTGTTGTATGTTGGCCAATCTAAGAATAGATATTTTATGAGTGTAGTGGCCGGAAATAGATCTGTGAGAGAAGATGATTTTCGAGCCTCCTAAATTGTGAGAAACTTTTATTCCTATTTGTTCACGTTCTTTGTAAAGTCTATTCAAAAATTTACGTCTTTCCTGACGAATGTTTACAATTTTCGTATTTATAATAAATGTAAAAGAAACTGTAAATAAACGGAATAGGCTCTGATTATTGTTGTTTTTTGTTTTTAGAAAGAAGATAAACAAGCACCAATTACAATGATCTGTTTCGAGATCATGTTTTTGGATCATAAAAAGAATGAAGGTTAATCTCCCTGAAATTCAACAAATATCTAACCTCTAAATATAGACAACTTAAATTGTTGATGCGAACGATGGATTTTCAATCAAACTACGTCAGGTCTCACAAAAATTCGCAAATTCTTCTTTAGATACAGGAGAGCGCTATCGTATTCATAATTTAGTTTGGTGTTTGGCTTTTCTAACCTGAGACCAGAGCCAGAGCCAAACGACTCAAATGATCCAAGATCCAAACTAATCAAGGCAGTATGTTCATTCAGCCTATTAGGATTGGAATAAACCTGCACGTCCTCAACATGAAGGTGACATTTTGATATACGCGACCACTCAGGTAACATCACTGATGAAAAGACTAAAGAGAGAGAAGAAGTGCAGGCACAGAGCCTTGGGGAACACCAAAGCTTAAGGGTAACAAGTCAGATTCGCAATTGCCGATAGGGACGACCAACATCGTCGTACTTGTGACATCATCACTGCCTTGATGTGGTGGACGAAGTAGACGAAAAGGGATGGGAATTTATCTTAGGCTTCATTTCCACTTTTGGATCCATTTTGCTTTTCTTGGTTGGATGAACAATAGGCCTAATAATGGTCTTCGCTTAGAGGGCAATTAAAAGTATGTACTAATCGGAATATAGCAACAGATAATTGGTTTCCTTCCATTAAAGTCATGAATGATTTGAGATAGAATGGTCTAACATATCTTGAAACACTGAGAAAGAATAAAAGATAGATCCCTCCTGAGTTTCAGTCCAACAGAAAAGGAGAGGTTAGGAGTATGCTGTAAAATCAAAAGCTAAAGTGTGAATTTAGCTTTATCTACTCTTTTTTTATTTTTTCTGCTTACTCATATTCACTAAAAATATTTTGCGTAAGTCTCAAGAAATTTGCACAGTTCTTAAATATATTTGCGGCATACCCAGAAACAAATTAAAGAAAGCCTTTGCACCGGAAGAGAGATTCCAAAAGGTTTTGAAGATCCAATAGACGCAGCCCTTTAAAATTCTCAAAAAAAATATTTATTAGTGCCAATCCTATCCACACAATTTACCCAGTTTTTCGCAACCTGCAGAGAGTGTAGCCTACTGGTCAGTTCCGTCACACAAGGAACAACTGGTAAAAAGTAACATTCGCCTTGCGTAGTTTACTCAACTTTGATCAACATCCATGAAATTTCACCCAACTTTTAAATAGCTTTTCCCAGCCCAACCATTAACACCGTTTCAAAAGGATAGTATCCACGATCATAAAATTTTGCTCTATATTTCGTGCGAAACTGTGATCTATTATTTGCTTGAAATCGAACGAAATGATCACCGCCAAATATTTTCGACAAAAATTGCAGAGTTTGCCTAATTTGAAAGGTGATTTTTTTTCCATGATAATGCCCGACCTCATGTTGGATGGTTTTCTTACACTCTGCATATTCTTCAGGCCTCTAGACCCATCTGATTACCATCTGTTCAGATCGATAAAATGCGTTGTTAAAAATACGCAGTTCGCTAATTTCGGGAGAAATTGACTGATGCATTCACATATTATATTATTGAATGAAGAAAAAAAAAACGATTTCAATACAGCCATAAGCCATTGGAATAAATGAAATTGGAACATAACCGAGAATGTCTGATAAATGCTTCTCGCCTGATAACTAGTGCACTTACCTCACGATGAGATAAATAATCCAAATTCATTTAAAAAAAAAAAACTTTACGGAAAATTATAGTTTGGCTTCCGAGATAAAAATATGTATTTTCAAATAAATGATTTTTGCGTAGTTATTTTTAGGAGCAAAAAGAGAAGAAAAAAACAACACATTTTCAAATATAAACAAGAAATACAATCGTTTTTCGACGGCAACTCACTGGGTCAGCTCACCTGAGGACTAAAATTCAGCAAAACAACAATCAAATCCACTTTGGCATACAAAAAAATCACGTGTACTAAAAAAGAGCACAAAACACACACAACTTTTACACAAGAAAACCGGAATACCGCAATCAAGACGTTCATGTAACACGAACGGCACACCGCGCACGAGCTCCACTCCAACGAAAACAATTGCACGTACTTGAGATGCGATCAATAAATTTTTATTTTTACAAAACTACTGCAATTGCACTGACGAAACCGGTATACAAGACCTACAACTTCAGCACAAAATGAAAGGTTCCTTTCTAAGAAGAAATCCTAAAAGATCCACCAAGAAGCGAGCGATCATCGAAAAAGAATTCGTTTGTACGAAAATATCGCGAAATGATGATGCGCGGGAAATCTCGAAAAGAGTCACCGAGAAAAACAACAACAACACCAAAAAAACACAATAACGAAAAGGAATATTAGTCCATGGTCAAAGAAGTATTTGGTGTCCAAGGCGGCGGGATTCTGGGCACACCAGAAAAAATGGATACGCACAAAAAGAGGTCACGCGAACAACCGCATCAATTTTCGAGTTCAATGCTCCGATTTCGATCAAGTTTTCAGGGTCAAACGAGTCGACGTAAAAGAATAATACTACAGAGAACCACGAGGTATCAGATCGGATGCTCCAATCTAACTGAGAGGGAGGATACCGACGCCAAGGCAGGCCACTGTTAACATTTGAAGTTCTTGGGCTCTTCGTATGATCAACGATCGGGAAGAACATACACTCAGGGCAGAGATCGACTTCTTGGAGTAGAGGACAGAAGAGAATAGAATTTCTGACCTAAGAAAAGATTCATTCTTAATACAGAGGAATTTAAGATATTAACGGAATCTTGTGGATGGTGGTGACGTGGCAATCTCTAAGTATCATTAGGAAATCCAAGAATAAAGAGACAAACTGTTAATAGGAGGAAGAAATTGGCTAGAAAATAATGAGCGAAGGAAAGCTTAGATGGTATCACTTGGAAAACGTTGGAACTTTCAACTGCCAGAATTTAATATGAGAAAAAATTATATCCAAAAATTATAGAGTTAGAACAATATAACGGCGCAAAAGAAACATTAAGATATATAAAAAAATAAATAAAGAAATTTACTGTATAGCCACAAAATTTCTAGATGATGACTTCAGATATCCACTTTTCTATTTAATTCAAGGGAAGGGATTCAAAAACCCACAGAAGAAACCGAAAAGAGGTTTCCTTTTTGAACTCCAAAAGCAAATGATCAAATTGAATACTGCAATAGAATATTTCTTCATGGATCGTCAATGCTGAACAATATACTGCAATTAGAGTCTCAATACTATTCGATGGTGTTGCTAAAAAACAAACCTTCCATAGCTTAATTATCGGATTTCATCTCAGGGACTCGTAGGGGAATAAAATGTTATTATGTTGTATAAGAGCGGTAGATCAAGTTGCAGTGTCTCAACCATACAAAAATCCTATTCGACAGTAAATACTATCCTCCCACAAAATACGGCGTAGAATATTCTTTTCAACGAGCGAATCTATACTACTAAACCCAAGGTGTAAGGATCCATGCGTGACTGAGGCAAAATTTTCATAGAATCTATCAACTAGATCCACAAATAATTATAGTGTAAGAGATACATATAGTTGGACATTGTCCGCATCGATATGATATTTACAACACTTAAAAAACTCTGGCAGATCACCAGTAAAAGAGATGAAGAGCAATGGTCCAAGGATTAATCTATCAGGTACACCGTTAGAAACAGGTAAAAAACTGGACATGTGGCCATTGCAGACAACTCATTGAAATCTATTTCTCAGATACGAATAGATAAGCCTGACCGTGCAGAATTGAAACAGAACAGAAAAAGTTTGTCATTAATAAACATGAATAAACATGCTAAACAGCAATGTTCCAAGAATTGAGCCCTGCGGGACCCCAGCAGAAATTGCTGACAAATGACTGCCGGTCTTACTAACTTAACTTGTTGTATACGCTCAGACAAAAAACTGTACAAGTATCTCTAATAAGTTTAAATTTGTGAGACAATTTGTTTAGCAATAGTTGGTGACACTGACTATTGAATGCTATTGGAAAATCCAGTAGAGATTGCGAAACGAATATCCATAGTTGACTTTAATAACAGTGTTTCAAAACTGTGTTGCATGTGGTAGCAACTGAGGAAACTACTCTAAAGTGCAGAAGCCGAAAATCAGAAGCCCTGGGTCAGTAGAATCTTATTTCACACTGAGAAAAGCATGGAAACCATATCTGAGGAACAGAAAATTAATAACTGACATAATTCTGAGGGGATTCACAACTGAGGAAACTACTCTAAAGTGCATAATGTATACATTAAGCTGGAATAACCCAATATAAATAGTAGAACTTGATTATTTTAGACCTGACAAATTTTGCAAGTGGAATTACAATTTATGGTGGATTTTTAACCGTGAAATTCCTCAAAAATATTTAGTAAAATCATGTCAAGTACTATTACCCAATTAAATTAAAAGTCACTGCGCTGCCCTTTACTCGGTTCCAAGTCATGATATACAAATTGTTTATACTCTTCTAAAATTCGGCAAACCACCCACCATGGTATGGTGGTGAACATTAATTGAAAACTTCCCTCGCTCTGTTTATATTGAATTGAGACATCAGAAAGAGAAATAACAAATTCATCATTTCATCATATTTTATTTTACTTTTTTATTTATTTTTTATGAAGTCAGGCAAATAAAAAGGACTAAGACTCGTCTGTCGAATGAATAGCGACATATTTTGGAAGGAAATTCTAAAACAAAATTTTGAAAGGGCAAAACCTTGTGGAGCCTTTTGGACACCTGACATTTCTAATTAATAAAATTGCACAGGGGACTCAATTCGTTGATTAGATTGCTGTCAGGTTAAGAAGATAATTTTTTGCTAGGATAGGGGTCATAATAATAAATCGGAAATGGAATATCATCTGAATGCATTGAAAGGAATCAAAAACATAAATACACAGCACAGCTTATGGCTTTTATACATTTCGGAATGCCTGAGAATTATGAAATAACTTGGCGAACCTGACTTGAATATGAAAATGTAAAAGTTTTCCGATTACAAAGAAAATCCGCTATACAATAATCGCTTTACATTGTGCTCGCAGTGTCTGCCACAAATGATTGCGAAAAACCCACAAAATCCTTCTGATAGAGAAATCAAGGCAGAACCACAGACAGGATATTTACAGAACAAATCTAGGCTGGCAGCGTAGTCTCATTCGTTTTACAAGGATATCTCGTGAATATGTCAACCACCCACTGACCACTCAAAACACTGCACACTACCATCGCCCACATGCTAACCAACCGGCAGATAGACAGACGAGCAGATAGAAGGAAGAAATGATTTTTCCACCCTTTCCCTTGTTTGGGGGGAGGGGAGGGGGATACAAGTGCCTTAAAGGATTTTAAACCGACCGGTCGGTGACGGTGGGTGTATGAAACTATATCTGAAAGACTAATGACCGCCCCCTTTCTTTGCAAATCCTTTTTCTCTTTGGAATAAACGAAGGATACTTATTCTCCGGAAACAGATATTTCTTTTCACCCACACCCACACCCACCGACGCACACCTCCCATAAAATTGAAACGAAAATTATTATGATACTGAAGGGCAAAATCAATAGAGAAGTAGAGAGCTGTTCAGATGCAGACGCGGTAGACTGATTGCTTGCTAAGTGGGTTGGATCAGCAGCAATTTACCTCGCGATTGATTGCCGAGCTCAATTCGTCCCAATCGCCCGCCCCATTGCAGTCCCAGTCATATTCTAAAAGTATTACAGAAATATGAGAGCTTTACAGACGAAATGAATACTATCTTACCCCACGTTCCAATCTTGGCGCAGATGTGCTGCTCCTTGATATGAAAGGAATTAACTCCTTTGTTCCCAACTGAAAGGAGAAGGTTATTCAACTGAATGGTCCGTGCACAACACAAGACACAACCCAAAACGCGTCCCCCTACTTATTCTATGCTGGCTCATCTGTGAATAGAACGGGGGCTACTGTGATATAATGAAATTCATCTGCTTTGTAATGCTGCTGAAGCATTTTTAATACCTGAGACTTCCTCACTGAAAAATGCGTGGCAACTGAACTCCTTTTCATCTTCTCAACTTTATCTTATAAAATGAACTGAAGAAAATAAAGGTAAATAGTGCCCTTTTATCTCCAAAGCTCACCACCGCATTCATTTAAATGCTTTTTGCAAAGTGAAATTCATCAGAAATTCGAAAAATATCTTAATGGAAATTTCGAAAATTCTCAGGGAGCAACCTTTTGCACCTTTCACCAAATTTCTCTAATTAAAATCACAAATTTGTAGTTACTTTCAAGTCGGAAAGTGGTATGCCTGGGAAGCATGACTACCTCATTCGGAAAATCTTGACATAGTTCAAGAAAGGTAATATCAAGAATGGGAGTCGGCAAGATGACGTTTAGGTTTAGGGTTATTGGGAATTCCCTTTCCTGCCGGAACAATTCCGTTCCGTCTTGATTCTGTGGCTTTTCTCACATTTATGGAAACGGATATCCTTTCTATGTTGACATTTGTATGTGTTTCACATAATGAGATGGTTACGTATTTGAGTGGTGGTAGTGTAGAATTTTAAAATCGACATTTATATATTTAATGAAAACTCTGGATTACGGGGTTGCTCATATTCAGTGCTCATGCATATTTTATTACTACTTTAAGGAAAGAAATGATTTATTCACGAGGAAATTGAACTCAATTTCGTATGTTTTAGATTTCCACTTCAGCAATGCTTTTAGACCACTTGGCTATTTATTTGCGGATGTGGGCCAAATTCTCATAGGAAAATGATCCCCCCCAATTTTTCGTGCGAACACTCGGAGTATTCAATTGAATTCAGAGTTCACAAGTAGCATTTTGAAGAGTGTCAGGTGATAGCATTGTTGGCAGAAGAGTTCTATGGGAGCACCGTATATAAGAATGTCTATTGGCTGGAGAGAATTCTATACAAATGAATGGAAATCCCTTTAAAACAATTATTAGCATGATGTGCAGTCGCGTAGAAGAAAGGATAAATGCTACCCAGGTACTGGGTGACGCCAGCACATTTCAGATGTATTTAGAGGTAGAGGATCTCATTCAATAAATGTTGTGGGAAAAACAACATTGCCATCAATTATGTAAGTGGAATTGAATGATCGATGTTCAGGTATCCTTAAAATCTGATGCTCCATCATACAGAGAAATTTGGACTATTGCAAATCTTCCGTGAATCCGCAAGGACTCACAAAGCATCCCAGGTTTATCACTCTTCACAAAATTGGCATGCTGTAGAATATTGAAGACGAATTATCTCAATATAAAGTATCCTACCAGCACAGGTAGGAAAACGATGGATGAATATTCTAATCGGGCTGTCCTGATTTGAAATGACTTTCTTAGGAGCTGGTGATTAAGAGGTCTTTTTATTAGGACTTTGCCAGATATCAGTGAAAGATAGACTAAAGATTTTTAAGAATAACAGCCAAAACTCAGGAATGAACAGGAGTTCACATTCTGAATTCCTTTCAACTCTTTTAGTCTCATTTTAAAATTTCAGATACACCACAGATCAATAGAGTTAATTCATATACCGATTTATTCATAAAAAGGACTATCGATTAGAGGAAAACAGCACGAGCTGTAACTGTTAATAATGCTGTCTTAATACTTTTATAAACGACTGTATACGTGATTACAGAATACAAAAGAAATTACAACTTTTTGCCTACTTACGGGATATGTACAGTATTGCATACCTTCAGCCAATATTAACACTTTCACGTGCATCACATTGGTGTGAGTGTAATATGCGTCCGGACACGTAATTGCCGATGGCACGACTTTGGTATCATATGCGAGCCGTCAATCAGTTGCTAAAAGTGTTCCATAGCGTCACGTAGAATTTAGATTTATAATTTTAGTAATTGTGTTAAAATATTGCCTGATCATGGCTGATGAAAGTTGTTACAACTTGTTTGTACAAATAATTTATTGAAATATAATTGAATTGAATTGAATTGAAATACTTTAGAAGATTATTACGCTGATGCGCTGATAGTCTGATGTTCCAGATGAATCTGACGATTCGTACGTAGAAGAAGCAAGTGAAAGTGATGCAAAACCTGTAGACACAGATATTATCAGTGGAATATGAAGAAGTGGACGGATAATGCCTTTAACGAGTGATTCTGAGGATATTGACGAAGAAATAGAATTGGATTGCACAGAATGTACTTCACATTTGAATAATAAAGCTTTTACAGGCTCTCCGCGACCTACTGTGTTCCCTAAAAAATATAAATAACGTAGAAGAATTCGCAAATCTCTAGATTGGAAATGATTTATTTGAATTTATTGCCTAGGAAGCAAATAGATATCACATATAAAATTGTGATAAGTATAAATCGCACAAAAAAGTGACTAATAATTTGATGTGACTGATCGGACTGCTACAAAAATCAAGAATGGATGATTACTGGTTGTGCATCCATTTATAGAGACTCTGATTTTTTCCAGAACCATGAGCCATAATAGATTCAGACAAATATTGACATTCATTGATTTTTCAAATAATAATAATATGCCTCAGAATACTGATTGATTCTCCAAACTACAACACATAATAGGATATATTTTTTCAAAAAATTTGAGGAAAATATCAACCTTGAACAAAACATTTCTGGAGTGGACGAGTTGATCAATATCTGAGCTATTACCCCATATATTGAAAGACAGTAAAGTGGTAAAGAAAAATTGCACTATATCTTTTAAACTGCGGTGCGTTTAATGCCTTTAGAGTATATAAACATATGAATGTAGATTGCTCTAAAACTTTCCGGTTTTATGACTTCTTACTGCATACATCAAAATGTTGAAACCGAAGAGAATTTGGAAATTCGTACAACATCGATTCATCATCATCATAATCCACTTCATAGACTTTCTGGAGAAATAAAACAGCAGCATCAATTGATTCCAATTTCTCCAACTAATAAACGTAAAAGAAGAAAATGTCACGTATCCTACTCACATAAAATGAGAAAAAAGTCATAAATTTGATGTATAAATCTTGGAAAGTTCCCTTACATTTAGGATAATGTTCTGCTTCCTATCATCAAAGAAAGATGATGATGAAAAAAGATATTAAATGAGCATAGAGTTAAAATAATCTTTTTTTGTAAAGACTTTTATTCTTTACTTCTTTACCGGCGGTAGAAAAAAAACTTGCGTGAAGCATGCGGGCGATAAGTTAAAGATTTATTTAAACCCCGCTACAAGTACCATTACCTGGACTCAAAAAATTTCAAATACTAGTACAAGTATATGGGGGAGGAGGTTCTATTTAAAAATGTTAAGTACTGGTAGTCGTATAAGTACCTTCAAGTCCATCTTAATTACTTCAAGGTACTTCAAGTCCACCTCAAGTATCACAAGTCCATAAGAGCAGCTCAAGTACCACAAGTTAATATAACATTAATGCAACCAAAGTATAGTTTGTATTATTCGCACGAAGGTCTACTTTTACGACATCCAAACCGCCACAAATGGAGTTTTCCACGTTCCCGTTTACATTACAAGTTTTCTTACAGGGCAACCTTGGCAATCCTGTGGGAACCGCGCCATCTAATTCTGCCTGATTTTAAATAATTAATCATACGGCAGGAATCTTGAACAGCACATAAAAATCATAATTCATAGTCTGAATATTGTAATTGCACTGCATAGAGAAGGATTCAAGTAAAATGAAAAAAGCACTCCTTTTAGAAAATCACATTAACTGAGGATTTGTGAACGCCAGTTAAATTTGAGATCTGATAAAAGAAAGTGTATAACTTTTGTATATGTAATCGAACTCAAGTCGATTTAGTTTCCAAAGTTTTGCAATAAATTTCGAAATCCCAATAAAGTTTCTGAAAACTTTAGTTTTAAACGTGTGCTGCCAACTATTGAAAATTCCTGATTTATAATCAGTTTATACTAAAATCTGGGTAACTGAAAAGAAAAAGACCGAATTTAAAAAAAAAGGGGTAGGAATCTTTCTACAAACGTTTTACAACAGTCGAAAGAAATGGGGAAAAATTGGAAAACTCAACTGGAATAATATACAAAATTTGTATAACTTAATTAATGTACCGAGAAAAGTTGTTAAAAACAAGAAATTACATCAAAATAATAGAAAAGAGATAATCCTCGTTTCTATTCAAACTAATTGAGGTCAGTTGAATGTCATTTTAACCTTAGATAAACAGTGGAAAGCACTTGTACTTTGTGCAAATCTCAACTCCCCCATTAACGGTATTAATGGCTTTGTCCACCCTACAGGGTATTTACAAGTTGTTTTAAGTGCACTTTTCACAAGGAACCACCTTTGCGCTTGGGCTTAAATTTAAATGACCTATTTTCAGTGTTTACAAAAATGATATTCACCTTCATCCGAAAATTGTCGTTTAACAAGTACTTGAGCTGGATTTTCGCATTTTCATTGGATTTTTACCTTCGTGCTGGATTTTTCAGCCCGTTAATACTTTTAATTAAGGAAATTATTCAAATTTACGGAAGCTTAATTTCTAATATGCTCTGGAAATTTAAAAACAAGAACGATTTTTGAGGGTATAGCATTCACAATGAAGCACCATTCCACGTCATCCAATCCATCTTAAAAGCCTGCATGGTATTAATTACACGTTTCCAAGATGCTTTAGCATTCTAGATTTAACTAAATTCAGAATATTGGGGGCACCACAGATTTTATCCTTCGCTTGCATTCATCATCAGTATCCTAGCCAGCATAAATGGAACGCAGGACCCTCTGCTTAAAGTCTACAAGCTCGCCCATATTTTCTCCGCAAGATATTTGAAGGAATCCACCCACTCAAGTCCTACCTGGACACGTGTCCTGAAGAGGTGCTTAGATACATACTAAGTGGTACTGTATCGTTCCAGCTCCTACTGGACTTCTACCCATCCCATCAAGTCCAAATCTTCTGTATATCCAAGTACATAATGAGATGCTCTTTTTTATTCCTATTTAAAATCCTCATGACCCGGATATAGTGGATATGCAGTCCTTAATAGAAAGATTTTCGATAGTTGTGCCCTTCTGATGAGTCGGAATTATGACAAATTACTTTCAACCATCAGAGCACACTTTTTCCTACCATAGACGTAATATCAGCTCATAAAATCCATTCCAAAGAGTTGGGTTCCAATTTCAAATGGATTTCGCTGAGATATAGTCTATTCTAGGGGTTTTGATGTTTTTAACCCTTCTGAGGTCGGTCACAACTATCACAATTTCTACATACATTTCGTCTTGTGAGTGGGTACTATCCATATTGTGAACTGAAGGGTGCTTTAAACATTAATTCCCTGTTCGTATTTTTGACAATATTAGATAGATCTGAAGTGGAATATATTTACTATGGCTACTGTTTCCAATACATCTTAAGAAGTTCGGCAAAATCTAAAACTATGAAGACATTATCGGAATCTAGCCTTAGGGAGGACATGATCCGAGTCAAGTTATCTTCTCTGTCGGATCTTACCTTCAGCTTGTTGCAGGTTTCATTCCAGATCATAAAATGATCTGGTCTAGACAAATGCAACTGGGCAACATAGGCATATACAAGTGCAAATTACTACGTGCAATTTACTCAAATATATATATTTAAAAAAGTAAGGGTCCAAGTACTGAACCCTGAGGAACACCAGAACCTGCATGCTGGGGCGGGGAAGAAAAAGCAAGTCAGAGGTTTGCTTTGTTACCCCTTGAATGATTTTAACTAACCAAACAATTACTTTTTGTTCAAGGTTATGTTTTAATAACAAACAATAATAAAATAAATAATAAATTTTTAGTTATAAAAATAAGTTATACATTTTAAAATGTTGTTGCAAGTTATCCCATTAAATGATACGTTCAATATTATTTGCTTATAAATTGCCTCTTATTTTATCCTTACCCAGAGCTGTTTAAAAAAAATCCTTGATATTATTCTTCAAGGTAAATTTTCAAAACGAAATTATAATTTGTTTACGAAACAAATTTTCAGAGCTTATTATGCACGTGTTTCGTATTTAAGGCTATTTTTTCTTTAAAAAAAATAATTGCCACTTCAAACTCCTCAATAAGTAAGGACGATGGAACCAAATAACACTTAAATGGATTCTAGGAATCAAAGGCAATGAAAAGATAAATTCCTAACAAATGAGGGGTTTTCATAGGAGGCGAAAGGTTCTTGGTTTACCTGAGAAGTATGCTAAGCACTTCATTCTGAAATGGAACAGAAAAATATGAGTGAAAGAATCAAACAAAATCTTAAAATTGAAGCAAATCCAAACTGTTTACAAGTCTCAAACTCCCATTCGCAAACCACTTGCACCACTTGAAAGGCAAATTGGAGGGGAGGGAGATTTTTGGACTTATCACTGGGTATTGTGAGCTGAGTGGGATACCGCTTAAACAAGAGTCCACTACAGGTTTTCAGGTTTCTTGGCTTTGCATTCTTTGAGCCAAGCAGTCTTCGGTAGATAACCGAAGTATAGTCAACTTTACTCTTAAGCTGAAAATTTATAACCCTTCTCCCAATTTTGGAGGCACTACAGGCAACATATTCTTGCATTGATCTTTATATCCTGTACTAGCGTATCCTAATTTCGACTTCGTATCTAATTGCAATACAGAATTAGATGCAATTATATAAAAAAAACATTTTATGATTAATAGAAATACATTTTCTTGTTCATTTGCAAAACAATACCACATTTCTACCCAGAAAAGCCTACTAAAAAAATCTTAGGAGGAAACAAAATCTCGGTAATATAATTCAAAGGCAATTAAATGCCATACTTTTGGTCTTGAATGAGAAACTAAAATAGCATTCAAAACAAAAGGAAATTGTTTCCCCAATCCTAGAAATCCAGAAATCCAAAGGAATGTAACTACCATCAAGTTAAATAATTTTTAAGACTTAATCCCACCCATGAATCACTGTCACCCACGCTTATTTACTGAACCTCTATAATATACCAACACCCAGCAATTCTCTAATAAAATTTTTTCTTTGTGCTTCCCCGGACATAAAACCCAAATTTTCCTTAAATCCTTAAGATTTTTTTTTCCCCTAGGAAAATGTGAACGTCTTTCTTCTACTCATATTACCACCAATCACTGGAAAATTCCGTGAAAATCTCTTTTCTTGTGCAGAGGAGGGGTACGAAATAAACTGTTTTCTAAGGGTGGGAGCCACTCAACTAGGAAAATTTCAATATTGTCTTTGCTTGTGACGAACCTTCAACATTTAAATGAAATTAAAACAGGAAAAATGGAAAGAAAAACGGAAAAGAGCTGTCACGATATCAGGCAGGGGAGGGTGTAAGTCAATATTTAATTCGGGGTGGGAGGTGGAATGGGGGGGAGAGAAATGTATCTGGTAATGCTACAATATGATAATGCCATTAAAATTCGCCTGAATACATTTTGAATACCGCAACAACAACAACGAGCTAAAGATCCTGACTTTTTTTTCCGCTTCGAGCACATAACTTCAAATAAAATCCCCACTAGTTTGCGTTAGCAATTTCATAATTTAACCACGTTAATAGAGGGATTTAAACACCGCATTTTCTCGCACAGCTCCGTAACAGACAAAAGCAGAATAATTAATGCGGATGGAAATTTAAAAAAAAAAAGTGTGCAGAATTTTTAGTAAAACTAAAATGTGACAAAAAGAGACAATTTCTAGCACCATCTCAAGGATGCTCGAGTGAGCTGCCTCTCAGAAACGTATTTATAGGACTACTATATCTGTGTACAGTCCTGATCAAAGTGAATCGATTATTTTAATTACCTTGTTCGCCTGACTGATTACGGCCGGATTTGTCATTTTGCCAGTCTTCCTCTGCAAAGATAAGAAAAGAAATTAATTAGTCTTTCTTTCTCTTGCCCTTGTTAGTCTGTGAAATCCAGATGGAGAATTTTATTAACTTGAATTACGTTTTAATATTTGTCCGATCTTTAGATTAGATTATTTACTGTTGCCTTAAGAATTAAATGAATGTTATCATTATTGCCATAAGATCTTAATTTATTCAGGAAGAAAAAAAAATTCCGAGAAACCCTAAAATCCTCATTAAACCTTTTATTTGCAATTAGAAAGTTTTATCTCTAAGCAAGCTTATATAAATAAATTCATTACTTTTCCACAGCAATAAAACAGATTTCTACAGAATTACGTTTAAGATAGTGTTTAGGCATCGTTTTAGTGGACAGAGATGGTATGAATTCCAAAATTCCCCATATACCATATACCATTAACTAATTTCGCTTTTCTTACACCTCATGGTTTGATGAGAATTATCGGGAAGTGGTATAGATAAAAGAAGTAACTTTCCGAAAATATAGAAGACTGAAATCGTTAGAAGGTAGATGGGTTTGTTAGAAAGCGCGTAATACGTGCAAACCTACTATAAGAAGTTCAAATATTAATTCCATTAAGAGGTTTAGTTAGACGGCCTTTGCCAATCAAAAGGTCTCTCATCAAAATTGTTAAGAGCAACTTTTCCAGTTTCTTATACAACTCTTCTAATTCATAACGGCCAGGTGGTATATTAATCGATTTGGTAGTACTAAGACTCTTGCCTACCAATTTCACTATAAATTCTCATCTTTGCCTAATTCTATCCAGGGTCTACCTCACTTTTTCACGGGAGAAGTCTTCGAAGGGCTTGTGAAACTTGAAAGCGAACGAACCTGATGGTATTTATCCCCCTATACCTAACTTTTGCTAATTTCTGGATAAACCTCTATGCAAATTACAATATTTCACATATTTCATTCGACAGGGATTTGGCTAGATTTGATTCAACACGGATCTCTGATTCGATTGTTTTCTTACGAGTTTCGTCTTTCAAGGATAGACAATAAGGGAATAAAGAAAATTAATGTATGTGAGATAATTATTCAATAGTTACAATGGTAGAGTCGAGACGATGGAGTCCCAGAATAGGGCACATCCTAACACCTAATCGTCGGTGAAAAAAAATTCCAACTACTATATGCTGATATATGATTCTATGAATCTAGAAAAATGAGAAGGAACAATCAACCAAACTGTTCAAATCCTTTAAGGATTAAAGATCCGAAAATTATTACTGACTCTCACATATAGGAGCACTATTTTGGTTCTAAGTGTTGGCACTACTGTTTGTCAAAATTAACAAGCGCTTTTAAAAGTGAACAAACATGGATGACATAACATTGTAAGTATACCAAAACCAACAAATATTGCAACCTCTTTCTTCAAATAAAATAAAATAATAATCGACAATGGGTAGCTATCAACTTGGCAATTATTATCATCAACTTGACAATTATTATCAGTGCTGCCAACGTGTAAAAATAATTCCAACAAGATCTCGATCATTTTTTTGGCTACAGATCTGCATCTTTTTAGCAAAAACCACATCTATTAAAAAATGGGACAAAGATCTGTATTTAAATTTCACGGAAGACTTGGCACAAATACGTGAAAAATATACCAAATAATTTACTGTGATGAGTGTTTGTTGAGAATAAAAGTTTCTGTATAGTAGACACGTTTTTTGGAAGATAGAGAAAGAATGAAAGATTATGAACGTGCCTCGCGTACAATCTGTTAATGACCTTGGCGCGAAGCTTGATTCCAAGTTAGATTTTGTTTCCTACATTAACTATATTGCTTCTAAGGGTAATTCCATGCTGGATTTTATTAAGGGCTGGTCCAAAAAGTTCTCTGATCTTCTGGCCACTTCTTGAACACGTTTCGCAGGTATGGAATCCTTTCTACGCTATCCACATCGGTCGTACTGAATCTGTTCAGCCCAAGTTTATCAGATTTATGCTTAGAGATCTCCCTTGGAGAACGGTCGTGTGATTCGTGTTAAAATGTTTACGATACTAATTATTTTCATTTTCCCTTGCCCTATCGATGGGATTAACCTTACTAACTCTTACATATTAAATGCCTGTCGGGGAGCCCAATCCTAGAACATTGCTTCGAAGGATGTGAACGCTACAAATGGTAGTATTTTTGTATGAAACACTATTTGTTGTCTTTTTATAGGGAATACCTTCTGTTAGTCAGGACTATATTAATTAATTGACACATATGAAGGTATAATTTTTAAAATTACTAAATTTATGGATCTATGGCAATAAATCACCAAATCTAACAAATCAATTAGAATCCAAAAGCTCTACAGTATCATAATTACAACTCACCCCCAAAAGCCACACAGCTTTTTATAACAAACATAATGTTCCTGATTGCCAAAGCAAAGCGTGCCAATA
>QYTT01092204.1:0-14180 GCA_006980735.1 Dasypogon diadema | reverse complement strand
TGTACTTTCAGCTGCTTGATTTCGGCCTGCAAAGCAGCTATCTGCAGATTAAGCTCTTCAAGGGATGATGTAGCTGTTAATGTATAAGTTGCTGATATTTCCGAGGTTGAAAAAACCTCGGAAATTTTGTCTGCCATCTCTGCCAGATTGATAATGTCTTGGTTAGAATTGCTAGCCAAGACTGCTTGGATCTGCTGAGGAAGTTGTTGCATCCAGAGGGCCTTCAGAATGTCTTCAGAAACGCTATCTTCAGCGAGCTCCTTCATGTGGTTAAGCAGCTGCGTAGGTCTTCTTCGATCTAGTGTGATGCCGGTAAGAAGTTTTCTTAAGCGTTTCTGTTCTGAATCCTGAAATGCCTGTAGAAGTCGTTTCTTCAAGGTTGCATACTTGTTGTCCTCAGCTGGGCTGGTGATGACGTCTCGCACTTCCGACAGTATTTCTGCGTCCAGGTTGCCTACCAGTGTAAAATACTTGGTAGTATCTTTTGTGATGCCGCTGGTGTAAAATTGTGCCTCCAGCTGATGATACCACAGGCCCGGGCTTCTTTTCCAAAAGGGGGGCACACGTACCGCTACTCCGACGATGCAAGGTTTCGGCTTAACCTCTTGTGGCGGTGACTCATCCTCCATATTCGCCATGGCTACTGACTAACAAGGCACCTTTCCACTGGTGGGGGGGTTACCTCAGCAAGTCAGATAGCGTTTCCGATGGGCGAGGGCTACCTTTCCACTGGTGGGGGGTTACCTCGGCAAGTCAGTTGGCGTTTTCGATTTGCGAGGGGTACCTTTCCAGTGATGGGGGGTTACCTCGGCAAGTTCGCTGGCGTCCCGGATGCAAGGGGGGCTTTTCCTCTGGTGGGGGTTACCACGGCAAGTTCGCAAGCGTCTCTGATGGGCAAGGGGAACCTTACCACTTGTGGGGGGTTACCTTGGCTAGTTTTCTAGCGTTGCTGATAGACAAGAGGCACCTTACCGCTGGTGGGGGGTTGCCTTGTCTAGTTCTGCTCGGGGTCACCAATTTGGAATTACTGAGTCAAGCAAAAGCGACTTTTCATTCCTCGAGCTTGGTCGAGACAGAACTAAATTTATTAAGAATATCACAAGTACCTATATACTATGTTGCAATTTCTAGTACGAATTATAAGCTAAATGAAAAATGAAAAGCTTTACAAATGTTGCGAAAAGTGTTGCCACAGTGTCATCAGCTAGTTTTGCCTCGAGCATAAGTCTAGATCGTTTGCCCCAGAATCTTCTTCTTACTAAATAAGATTCGTGGTCTGCAATTAGTGCTAAAAATTATTTTGCTCCTTTTACGATTGCACCTGTTTTGGCTGTTTTTGTCCCTTTAGTCCCTTTTACGATTGTGTCTGCGTTAACAGTGTTTTTCCTCCTTTTGCAATCTTCTTCTTCTTCTTCGTTGACGGTACAGAGCACAGCGGGGTACCAGACACAAAAACACATATGAAATGGCACCTGGCCCGCCTTAGACTTAACTATTTTGCAGGCCACTTGTAGAGAACTTATCCCGGGAAGATAGACGAAAGGCCGGGATAAGAACCCCAAGTTGATGAGTTCCTTATCTTCTGGAATTGTAGAGGTGCAGTATGAAGTAGTGGGTTCTGATGTCTTTCTTGTAGGCAGTAACTGGTGACTGTAGGATGGTGAATGTGATGATGATGATTTTTTTATGAAGATGATGATGTGATGGTGTTTTTTTCTTTTATGACTTTATTTTTGAGAGTTTATTTAATATTTTAAGTATTGTTTTGTATTATTATTATTTTTTTCCCTTGTTTTTATAATTTTTGTTATTTATCTATTTTATTTTATTTTTTTCCCCATTTTTTCTCTCTCTTATTGTTATTTTTTTTGCAGATCCGGTTTCCAGGTCATAAACGAATGTTCTGAGTTGAAATGAAGTTCCAAGTGATGAGATTATAGCCGAGTTAGCGCTTCTTAGGATGCTTATACAGTCCCCCAAGTTGGGCATCCATTGATTTCGGAGGGAGATGAAAGAGGCACCTGCGTTGCCTGAATAGAGCGGGCATACAAATAGTTTGGGATCGATGGATTCAATAGGGGTTCCGCAGTCACACGAGGGTGAGGGCTTAATGTTAATGTTGTGGAGGTGTTCGTTGGAGCAAACATGGCCGAATCTGAGCCTGCAGATCGAGACTATTGAGGATCGGGGAAGGTTTTATTCCAGAACCAGGGGGAAGAGTTGATCGTGGGGAGAAGAGAGTGAAGGCGTCTGCCCTTAGGGGAGTCATCCTATTTGGCCTGCCACGAGCGTATCAGTGAAGATTTCTGTAACGGGATAATCTCCGAGGGGTAAACCGGGGGGGAGTTGTCTATGAGTGGAGGGGAAGCATTCCTAGCGATGGAATCAACGTATTCATTTCCTTGAATGCCCGAATGGCTGGGGATCCCATGAAGTGCACAAGGATTCCTCTGTTGCGCAGGTTAAGATAAGGTGTTTTATGTGAAGGATAAGAAGGTGCGTGCGAGGAGAGCTTCCAAGATTGCCCTTGCTTCAGCGTGATAGATTGTAGAGAGGGGGTGGAGGGAGAAGCAGCCCTCGAGGTTGCGATTAGGAAAGTAGAAAGCGCAGCTCGTGTGGCGTTCGGCTTTAGAGCCATCGGTGAAGGCTCTGGAGAAGTTTTTCCAGCGCGAGTTAATGAGCTTGGAGAAGAATGGGGGAATGGAGCGCGTATCTAGGTTGCGCTTTTTTAAATCAGGTATAATAACCGTAGGTTGAAACCTGAAAGGGGGCGGATTTAAAAGTATGAAAGGAATGGGAAGAGTCTAGCTCTAGGAATATGGAGACGAGTCTGGGAGGCTTGTTGAGAATGCCTCTTTGAACGAGAGAAGAGAGTTCCCTTAGCTTGGGGAGGACTGGGTGGTCGTCCTGCTCTAGGACATGTAGGATGAGTTTGCTCGAAAGGAGCTTTCTCCTGTCCGCCAGAGGGGGGAGATTTGCTTCCGCCTCAAGAGCTAGAACTGGGGCATGGCCCCTAGGGCCGTGCGAATGGTGCGATATTGGACTCTGTCAAGGAGTAGTAAGGAGGAGAGTTTCGTGTCCAGGAAAAACGGAGACATGTAGTCGAGAGCAGGTCTGATGAGACCTTTGTAAATGTTGAGCAAGGCTTGGGGATCAGCGCCCCAGTGTACGCCACATAGAGAGGTTAGGAAGTTTGTGAGGAGAAAGCATTTTCTCCTCGTCGCAAGGACATGGGACTCTCCATTTAGTTTAAGATCCAGGAGGAAGCCCAGATACTTGACTTCTTTCACGCATTTGATTTGGACCGAGTCTATAAGGATAGGGGGGAGGCTGTCGAGCGCCCTTGGTTTGCAGCCGATGGGAAGAATGCAGGATTTGCTGCACGAAATTTCGAGACCGATCTCCCTGAGGTTGGCGTTCATGATCGTGATACCATATTGCGGGAGTGCAGAAGCTCAAGAGATGGAGGAGCCTTGGGTGACCAAGCAGATGTGGTCCGCATAAGAAAAGAGAGAAATTTCCTGAGGAAGAGCCCTGTCAATATCTTTGATGTAAACATTAAAGAGGAGAGGGCTGAGGACCGACCCTTGTAAGAGGGCAGTAGAGGAGAAGGAGGGATCGCTGCGTCTATTATTAATGGAGACTGTTATTTCTTTAAGAGAAAAAAGATTAAGAGAAATGATTAACGCGAGGTGGAGAGGGACTCCAATTTGTAGGAGTTTGTGAATGAGGATATGAGGGAGGACATTATCGAAAGCGCCGAAGATGTCCAGGAAGGCACAAAAGGCGAATTCGCGTTTAGTTTTGGCCAGTATTAGACGGGACCATAGGGTTAAGACGCAATCTTGTGTGAACTTTCCTTTGCGGAAGCCAAACTGAAATGACGGAAGGAGGGAGTGGAGGGAGGGAGTTAGGGTCGCGGTTGTTTTTAAGGATTGGGATCATCAGGACTTTGGACCAGTCATCAGGGAAGGAGCCATTTACTAAGAAGTCATCGTATAGGGCCAGAAGGTACGTAATATAAGAGGGGGGAAGCTTAGAGACGAGCGAGTAGCGAATGAGGTCGGACCCAGGGGCGGAATCTTTTTTTGACTGGAGGAGGGATGGGCTCAAGAAGAGAACCAGGGGAGGTGGTCGCGCGGGGGGCGAGACCCAAGGAGGAGATGGAGAGCTCCCAGTGGGGGCCTAGGGGGCCAGCGAGGTGTTTGGCATACAAATTTGGGTCTATGGGGTGAAGATGGGGTTTGCGAATGCCCCTAAACAGACGAATTTTAGTCCACAGTTCAGTAGAGGTGATATCGTTCAGTAGAGGTAATATGCTCTTAAGAATGGAGAAATTGGCGTTTGAGGGGCATCTCTGATAATTCTTGAGGACTAGGCGGCGCTTAGCGGCAGCCTTAGAACAGGTGGGGTTCCACCAAGGTAAAGGGTGAGGGAGTGGCTTGTATTTTTGCTTAACTTTGGAAGCAAAGGAATGGATCAAGGCCACGAGGGAATCGTACTTATGTGTGGCTGGAAGGTTATCATTCTGAGAAAGAGCAATCCTGGCGGAAGGGAAGGTGGAGGTGTCGAAGTTCTTGGGGATGTGGGCGGAGGGGACGAAGGGGGGTGGCGCAGAGACAAAGGTGAGGGTGGTTCTACAAGGCAGGTGAAGGCTGCCCATAGAGTCGTTGAAGGTGGACCCCGCTAAGCGCGGGGAGGCAAAGGTTAGATCAATTGCAGAGGAGGATTGAGGGGAGTGACATGTATGAGAGCCGTCGTTAAGGAGGACAAGATCATTGTCGTCAACAAATTTAAGTAGTGTTTGGCTCTTGGCGTCGTTGCTGAGGTTACCCTAGATCGAGTGATGGGCATTAAAGTCGCCACAGATGAAGAGCTGTTGGGTGTCCGGGAGGGAGTCATACCAGTTTTGGAGAGAATTGGCGGAGAAGGAGATAGAAGGTGGCCAATAAACTGTAGCGACGATGATGTTGCCCAGGGGAAGGGATATGAGGCAGGCGCACTTTTCCATAGAGGAACGTGGGGAGGGAGAATGGATGGCAGAAAAAGAGAGAGTGTTCTTTATTAAGATGGCAACGCCTCCTCCTAGGAAGCTGCGATCAACGCGGTGAAGGTTATAATTTTTGATGGAAAAGTTATGGTGGTGCGAGAGCCACGTTTCGTTAAGACATCAGATATCGATGCTTTGCGAATAGAGGAAATTAGTAAGATCAGGGATTTTATTGCAGACGCTGCCGCAGTTCCAGAGAGCTATGTTGAGAGAAGTCATAGTATCTCGTCAGGTGTGGGAGGTTCTTCAGACGGAATGAGCGCACCTGGGTCGATTTTCATGGGTGGGGGGAGGAAGACTAGGGCCATTTGGAGGATTGGCCTGATTAGACAATTCATTGATTTTATTTATTAGGGAGGGAAGAAATTCCTCGATGTCCTCTTTAGTGAGTACATATTTGCCCACAATGGGGAGGAGGTTGTCTTCAATAAGCTCGAGGCAGAGCTTTATTGGGCTGCAAAGTTTTTTTTTCTTAATGGAGTAGTTATTTTGAGAACTCGGAAGGGAGAGGAGCAGGGGGGGGTGGAGCGATGGAGCCCGAAAAGAGACTATGAGTCACTTGGCTAGAGGCGAGTTGTCCACGTAAGGGTAGGAGAGTCCGCGGGGCGGAGATCTGAGGGGCCGTATAGTTATGGGACGCTTCGGAGGACGGTCCCCGAGTGGGGGAAAGTGAGTATGGTCAAATATTGAGGGAGGAGGAGAAGCTTGGAATAGGCTGGATTAAAGGCGGGAGGGGTGGATTTGGTTTTACCAACCCTTTCTAAGTACACCGGGCAAGTACGGTCAGAGGGGGCCGTGGCAGTTCGCGCAGCAGGCTGGGGAGTTGCAAATGTCATTAAGGTGACCTGGATCTAGAGATCCGCAGCGCTGACAGCGTGCTTTGATCTACAATTTCTCATGTTGTGGCCAAAGCGCCAACAGTTGGTGCATTGCAGCACGGATGCCTTCTTTTTATAAACAGGGAAAATCACATTTTCGTATTTAAGAAAAGGAGGGAGGTCTAGACCCTCAAAAGTGATCGCAACCAAATCGAGAGGGAGTGGGATGTCGTCTACTTTTTTGAGGAAGCGCCTGCACTCAACTATCTTCGGGAAGGAGATTACTGGCGACGTCGATTTATAGAAGGCGACGGAGTGGGAGAAGATATCCTCTTAAGAGTGGCCAGCAGGGATAGGCACTACGCCCGTGACCTCGACTGCAGAGGAGGGGATATAAACTTTGTGCTCTAAGGGCAATGGGCGGTCGTTGGCAATAGCATTTACCGTTGCCACGTCCTTTGTAGTAATCTTAATTTTATTTTTGCCCGCATAAAAAATGTCATCAATAAGAGGAAATTGTGATCTAAGGGACTTGGAGAGTGATACAGTTGGAAGCGAGGAGTTGGAGAGGGATTGTATGAAAATTGAGTAGGAAGAATGAGGAAGAGTTGTTGGGTAACACCTCGAACGCGGAATAGTCCTAGGAGAACCACCGTCATCCACATTCTCCACAATGATTTCCTCCGGATAAACCATTGGGAGCAAAAGTGGGAGGAAAAAAAAGAAGAGGAAAGAATGTACACACCTGCAAGGAAGCAAGGAGGAGGTACAGGGGAGCCCAAGAGGGAGACTGTATAAGTTAGAGGTTATAAAGTGAAAAATGAAAATAGCGGAGTTAACGTGAGAAAAAAAGCAGAAAAATTAGTATAAATTACAATTATAATTAAATAAAGTATGAAAAGTTAAGCAAAAGGCTTGATAACTTACGGTTTTAACAAAAATCCGCGCAAGATTTGACAATGATTTGTGATGCAATGGCGCAGCAGCACCACGCTAAGCCGTAGTTATAAGAAATTAACTCACCACTTGCGATGAGAACTGTATGGAAGTAAATAGAGACTGCTAGATATCTGTTAAACCATATGAAGCACAAGAAATATCAATTCAATGAAACTATTTCCGTGTAAAATCGCAAAGTTGGAGAACTACGTCTGATTGCGCGCGCATCTGGAAACCGAACCCCTTTTGCAATCTGTGCGTTCTCATCTGTACAAGAAGAAGATCCTGAGGCAACCGAACTAGGCATGTTCGAAGTTATCATTCCCTCAAATACAAAGCATTCTTCCTATCCCAGCGGAATTTACGGAAAAGTTGGCGCTTCGAAAACCTAAAAATTGTAGATCTAAAAGAAGACGCGTAAAATGCGGCGCAGCCGATGTTAGCAAAAAAAAGTTGAAAGCTGATATTTTGTTCATCGTAGCAATTAAATCAAACATAGTTGTAAATGAAACTAACTTCAAGGTAAATTTCAAGTTATTAGCGTCCTTTACTTGTCTTGAATTTGCTTAGGAAGGGAAAAAGAAAAGAAGAAGAATTAACTCTGCACTCAATAAATTGTTCGTTCGGTTGTTCTTTTGAGCTTTCATAACTCAGTTGCTCAAAAAGCAAGTAATGCGGCTTTGCAGGCAGATCTTAAAGCAAACAAGACCATTCATTTTTTTACTTCATTTTTTACTCCGCTAAATTAGAGAACTTAAAGTCTCCAAACCTTACACTTACAATTCCATCCAAACTAAACCTTACAATTTCGAGGTTTTAGTACATAGCACACACTCAGAAACGGGTTTGCATCTTAAATATTTAAATAATCTGCTGAATTTCTGGTTTTAGTCTAAACTGGACGAAAGCGTTGTGAGATAGAAAGCTTTGTTGCCAGTAATTTTATGGCATTATTTATTTATTTATTATTGGAATTATTGATTTGTTACTTAAAAATTTCCTATGGAAACAACAACAAGTGCATAATTGAATCAAATTTAATTTTTAAACCTTTTGTGTGCACGAAAGTCATTGAGGTGATACGTAATCTTTGATATCAAAATTCAGAAATTGGCAAAAGTAGTTGAAAAAAATAGATTATAGAAAAGTTGTAATATGCTGAAGACTGCATGTCATATTACGAGGAAATTGTCTGTTGAAAGGCATGCCTTCAGTACCTCGCTCATTTCAATTATTCGTATACCAGATGCAGAACGTAAATTAATTAATTTAACAAGTTTTCCATCTCTGAGTACAAATTGTTAGCAATTTAGAGACGCAGACATGCCTAACTTGGCTGTTTTCGGCCATTTTTGATGATGTCATCGCCGAGCTGCTACCTTCGTCCGACGAATTTTACATTCCCATTGAAAAATCCTCTGCGCAATTATTTCTTAGGAATAATCCTTCCGGTGCTCAGCGCATTCAAGACATACTTCAAGTGTTGGAAAACCAACAGTACATAACTGTCAATAAAAAAAAAATAAATTATTATATTTTTGTACAACCGTTTTCCAAATTTTTGATCAAGTTGCCCATGAATCCGTGATTTTCGAGATTTACGCGCTATGTACAATGCCAACTCTTGCAGTCCATTTTATTGTAAACTTATTAACTCGCGAATGTTACACTCTTTTAAACTCCAACAACTCAAGCTGTGATTGCGATATTTATCGACCACAAAGAGCATCTTGTGATCTGCTAAGTGCAGTAAGAAAGATACGAACGCTTCCTCTTTACTAGCTGTGTTTTTTGCACAAGACCCATACAGATCTCAAGATCCTCATAACACATAGACACAACAACAGCAACTCAAAATCCAGATCAAAGATACAGATCTTTGATCTGCATCTTTAAAGATCCGAAAATTAGTACTGCCTGTCACATACAGGGGCACTTTTTTAGGCTTAGACATTGGTACAACTGCTTCTCAAATTCAGGTGGTTGGTGGTCACGATTGTCATTCGTGCGGAAATAAACAAAAGTGGTAGACTTGAAACTGTAAGTAGAATCAAAATAAAATATAATTTTCACTAAACTATAGATTTAAATTTAGTTAGGTTAGTCTCAATCTCAGATCAAGAAGGATATGGCAAACAAGGGAAACAAAAGCTTTTTTGATTTGTTACGCAGCGAGAAGGAAGAGTTTTCCATGTAAGGAAGAAGAAATTCGCAAAATGTTTTGGAAAATTTAATTGCTCAAGGAGTTTAAGTTTTATTACTTTAAGTCATAAGCACAGATGTGTAACACATAACTTTTAATTTTAGGAGCAGTCAACAACAGTGGAGATTTAAAATTTAAAACTAAGAAATCTTTTGAGAGCTTACAAAAGTGCTGAGGGCAATCGCAACCTAACAGTTTCGCTCTATTTGAAATTATAATGGATGAAATTTTTGGAGATATGCCAGCTATTAGTAACCAGGACACTCTTAATTTGTGCGAAGAGCACACAAAATCCTTGAAAATGCCGAGAAATGAAGTTCTCAGTGGGGCAGTATTAAAGCCACCATCGAAGTCTGCACCTAGTATAAGATCAATACTAACCTCAAACTCAAGCTCCACTGTAGGCAAAGAACGTATGCAGCTGGAAGTTATTGATTTTGATTGTATTGTTTCGACATTGCCTGACGTGGGGATCAGCTCTAGAAACAATTTGCCTCGCCCAAGTAATTCCCAAGCTCGTATTCGCAGGAAGACAAATAAGAAAAATGCCATAAAGTGGGAAATATTTAATCGCATGGAAAAGTCCAAGACAAAGAGATTCCGGGAAATGGAAATCAGAAGAGCTGAAAGGCATGAAGAGGAAATAAATCTCATTCGAAGTTTGTTTCAACGTTCTGATCAAAATATTTAGTGCCATATAAAAATGCTATTTATTTCGTTTTAAGTATTTAAGAGACAGTCAGCAATATGTATATGATATATTATATAAGTGCCATACAAAAATGTTATTTATTCGTTTTAAATATTTACGAAACACTCTGGACTGAGCTATATGCAAGTGATATCTATATTTCCATCCAATCTTTATACAGATCTTCGATCTGGATCTTTACAAATCCGAAAATTAGTACTGATTCCCACATATAGGCGCACTTTCTTAGTCTTAGATGTTGGTACTATCGTTTATCAGACGTGTTTATCAAAACTGATCTTAAAAGCAAACATGTATGATATAAGATCGTAAGTAAAATTAATGCGTTTGAAATATTGCAGATTATTACCTAGAATAAAATAAAATAACGCCTTACAATTAGCAGCTGTCAGCTTGACAATGATTTTCAGTACTGCCAACGTATAAAACTAACTTCAACAAGATCCTGATCGTTTTTTGCCTACAGATCTGGATCTTGTAGCAAAAAACACAGCTAATATTGGGTGTATAACTTGAAAGTGAGGGATTTACAACAGATGGCGTTACTTGTACTGTATCACAACTGGCCATACTATGACTATGTTTACGTTAAGGTTAAGTCATATGGAATTACATTTTATTATTATTTACATATTATTTATTATTTATTCCAAAGTGTAAACAAGGTAATTTTTTCGAGCTAGAAACATGTCAGCATACATGCCAAATAAACAGCATTTGCGGGAACTTTGTTTTTGTTCTTTAATTGGAAAAAAGTGCAGCTGAAAGTGCGGATTTTGGTTTCGACGCTTTAAAACTGGCGATTTTTACACGGAAGACGGAACGTCCTGGCCAAGCGAAAAAGCTCGAAGATGAAGATTTGGAGGCTCTTACTTAGTGAAGATTCATGTCAAACGCAAGAAGAGCTCGCAGAATCATTGGGCATAACACAAACAGCAATTTCTAAGTGTCTAAAATCATTGGGATTCATCCAAAAGCAAGGAAATTGGGTACCACATGAATTGAAGCCGAGAGATTTCGAAAGGCGATTGTGCAGCCAACCAGGAACATCAGCCTCAAAGCCGAATATCCATGGCGCCAAGGTAATGCTCTGTATTTGGTGGGATTAAAAGGATGTCATCCACTATGAGTTGCTAAAATCTGGTGAAACTATTACGAGAGGGCTCTACAGCCAACAGCTGATTCGTTCGAAGAGGGCATTGAACGAAAAAAGCCAGAATATGCGACCAGTCATGAGGCCGTAATTTTCCATCATGACAACGCTAGGCCTCATATTGCTACACCGCAATGCAATTAAGAAGAAGTAATGCATTAATGATAGTTATTTTTAATTATGAACTTTAGGTCCGTTATAACGGTACAATGAGGCCGTAATATCATACCGTCGTGGGTACTATATGTTTAATTAAGTATTTTCAGGTAATACATGATACAGCTTTCAAAAAAAATTTGCAAGCTGACTGCATTTATACGAACTTCAGTAAAGCTTTCGATAAACTGTCACATTCGGTTATTATGCGCGTTATTGCGCTTCTCTTTAAGTGGACTTAAATATAGGAGTACTTTATTCTTGGTGCAGGCACAATTATTTAAATCTCAAGATAAACAAATGCGAAGTCATGTCGTTCTTTAGAAATCATAATCCTCTTGTGTTTGACTACACATTCTCTAGTAAAACAATTCCACACGCGCAATCTGTTAATGACTTTTTTTATAGGTGTGAGATTCTAGGAATCCCGGAATGAGGCCACTGCTAGGCCCATTGTTCATCCACCCATTACTACCTATGAGTAGCTAGTGAAAGGGATAGATCCATTCACTGACCCAGCCACCCGGCCGACTTAGTGAAAGTCAGGATACGCTCACATCCTTTCTGGCCTACTTGATGCAGTTCATCAGGAAGTAGCATCCCAGGTGCCTGAGTCTTTTCCCCGAGAGTGACGGGCAGTGGCACGAAAAGTGTGTCCCCGCAGCCCCTACAGTCGGCATCGTTAGAGCGGCCGATTCTGTGTTGGTGCGCTTTAAGGAATCCATGTCCTGTCAGAATTGAAACCAGCGACTGGGGTCACATCCCATAGTCGGTGATGTTGGTTGTTCGCCCAGTTTTCAATACGCCCAAGTAGATATCTGGTCGACATCCCTGTAGGGGAGGTTTGGGAGCCAAGAACGTCTCCCTCCCTCGCTAGCTCGTCTGCTATCTCATTACCATATATGCTGCTATGGCCTGGCACATATAGAATGCTAAGGTGATTTTTCCCGGACAGATCGTTAAGCTCTTATTTTCAGTCCCGTATTAACTTGGATGTTACGAAGGGTTTCATTAGGGCTTTGATAGCCGCCTGGCTATCCGCGTAGATCGCAATATTTAGCCCCTCAGGTTGCAGAGACCTGCGATATCTGCCCGTTTCCCTTATAACTTTGACCTCCGCTTGGAAGACCGTGGTGTGATCCTCGAGATGAATTGCCATCTTCACCCCTAGGTCCCCACAGTGGATGCTTGTCTCGAGTTTCCCGTCTATTTTTGAACCATCAGTGTAAAAGATCAGGTGCGTCGAAGGGGGGATTACGGAGTCGCGCTCCCAATCCTCCCTAGGTGGGATCTCAAGCTTGAAATCTGAAATACACATCTCCTCCAGAAGGTGGTCGTTGTCAAGGTCGAAAACAGGCGCCTCAGCCCGTAGCAGTCCAACAGTGGACTCATGGGGAACAGGCGAACCTGGATGCACCCAACAGCTATTGAGCCATTGATAATGACTTACTCATGAGTCTTGATTCGAAATTGAATTTTACCTCTCATATCAATTATACTGTTTTCAGAAATGGTGGAAGGCAATGTTCGTTGAGTGGAAGTGTCTTCAACCTGTGAAACAAGACCAATTAGGTTTCCATACCTCCATTGGTTCCGAAGTTATGATTTAACATTGACTTGTAAGTACCAATCCGGTCACAATATCTTTAAGACGCCATATCTCAGTGAGTATGACAGATGAATCATCCCCTCCCTTACAATTTTTTTCTTAGAATGAGCCAAGGATTCAGCCCTTAAAAGATTAGCATCTAAAACCGAAACACCCTGTATAAATGAGAATGCATGCTTGTTAATATTATTATTCACGACTGTACTGTACTATCTGAGAGTTTGATTTTTATAGCTACTCCATTAACAAAACATGCAATGGAACGAAGGATATGCACTATTTTTGAAATAAAACACCTCGGAACTTACTTCTACGTCTTCATTACTTCTTTTGCTTTAAAAGAAATCGCGACAATAAAGCGGCGGATAACTTCTTATAAAGCAAGTGCAGCTCAGTTGGGAAATTTTGTTAATGAGGAAAAAGTTCATCCGGAGATAATTTCCTGATAAACAAAGTGGAGTGAGTTCGTGTACGTAAGAAGCGTGCTACTCTTTGCACAAATTCAGTAGACTGCTTCAAGTATTCAGGTTACTGGCCTAAAATAATACTTTACCTAATTTCTTCAAATGAAAAAAAGCAGGCAGAGATTACTTTTCACAGTTGATGGGGAGAATTTCACTGCATTACGCGAATTGCTAGAATATCATTGAAAAGTGCCGAAGTGAATTTAAATTATCATGGCTAATATAAAAGCGCGTCTACATGTTAATTATTAATTAAAGTGTGAAATATGAGAAGTTGGATGCTTACAACATAATTCCTTTATCTCTTTAATGTCGCCGTGATCTTTCGAAATGAAATTATTAATTTTTTTAAACATGTAATGAGGAGATTTCCGATGCATCCAGCAATGGAAAATATCGTATAGGCCATTATTATTCAGAAACCTTTATAAGCTACTCAAACATCCCAGAAATGAAAGAGTAATAAACGAAACTACAAGGGCTTGTTCATTTTAATAAAAGAAATAATTCGTATATTATGTAAAATGTAACAGAAGTATTGAATTTGAAAACGAATAATACATGAATAAATAACACGTGTACCACATATTATCATACAATATGAATTGCATTAAAAGCCTTCGTTAATATATGTAGGGATTGGGATTAATGCCGGTAAATAAAAAAAGCACGCCTTTTTATATTGATTTATTCACAGGTTTTTTTTCAGTTAATCCACAATTTAGTTATTTATATTTTTTTTTTACACCCGCGAACGCATTAATTTGAAAAAAGAATATTCACATATTTATTTAATTTAAAAAAGAATATTTACATATTTACAAAAATTCAAGAATTGAACAACTTCGATCTTTTCACTTGCTTCTCCTTGTCATGACTGAGCTGGTTCGAAAAAACTGATAACGATAACAGATGATAACAGTACAGTATATTTCTGGGCTAGTGTTCCCACACTCGGCCATCCTGAGTATGATCAGATTCGCTACCAGAAGAGTCTTCCTCCTCCAAGGTAGACCACGGTTTAAGGTAATCGGCTGCAGAACTCGTAACATTTGGGCCCTCGTGATTTCCAATTT